>RDPX01000019.1:3535644-3572679 GCA_003991215.1 Morbakka virulenta
AGTAATCGGTCGAAAGTTAGAAGGGTCATCGGTGTTACCCTTCTTGTGTATTAAAATCGTAGAGGCCTTTTTCCATTCAGGAGGAACTTTGCCAGAAATCCATATGATTTTAATTATTTTTGTTAGGAAAGACCGTAGATAGGGACATCGTTTAAAGCAAATTATGGATATTTTATCTAGTGGGCATGGTGAGGCAGATGACTTCATACGACGAATAACTGATGTGATTTTTTTATATGATGGAGGATCAGTGCTGAAAGGGTGCTCGGGTTCGTTGAAAGAAGGTATCCATGATGGAATTTTAAAGTGTTTGTTAGGAATTGTCGATGAAAGTATTTTTGAAAAGTATTGGGTGCAAAAGACTTCTGAGAAAGTAGGAAGTATAATAATAATAATAATAATAATAGTAATAGTAATAATAATAGTAATAATAATAGTAATAATAATAATAATCATCATCATCATCTTAATCATTACCATCATCTTCTGGAAACTTGTGGGATCTTGTGGGATCCTATGAAACAGTGCGTCAAGGAGATTGAGGCCCTCTAACAGGACGTTGTTCCAGTGAACAAGAATGAAAAGGAGGTGAAAATCGTTGATGTTCCGAGATCTGATGAAAAGAGGTAAAAACGATTGAGAAGTGCAAACCAGTGAAGGATGAGATAGCATGTTTATGGGAAATGCGTAAATTAAGAAGATAACAACTGGGTTTGAGAACCTTTTCAAGAAAATGGGGTACACCTGAGTGTGAGCATGTGCAGAAAACAGCTTTACTAGGTACAGTAAGCGTATTGATATTTGTACTTGATTCTTGATGATAATAGTTTAGAGCCCTGGGGATTTTTTGACAGCTGGTCGGTGCTTACATTCACAGTGACTGTGTCAAAGGAAATAAGATCCAGTGCTTTCAGTTATTATTAAATACCCGTAATAATAGTAAGAATATCTTGTACAAATTTCTATTTTTTACCTGTTACATGCAATGTTAAATCACACCGTAACAGCAATATTGGCTTAATTTATTACACAAAATACATATTCCTAACAAGAATTATCTAATAATTACATTGTAAAGTAATACGTAATATGTGTGAGAACATAATTAGTTAATTGAGAATGTCAGTATGTAAAGGCTAATAAAAGAGGAAGATCAAGTTTCTACACGTTTTTCCTACCTATCGGAAAAATTATATTTAGAATATTATTTATACTGATACTGTGTCTTTCGTTGATAACCATTAATGCTTTTTACGGACATCTATTCATGGGAGAAAACCACTGAAGACCAACAAAGAATACATAATATACAACGGACAACAAGATATAAGAATCACTTTCCAAAGTCCTATGCTGGAGGACACTTTCCTCTGGCTGCTTGGGGAATCAGTGACCCGGAATGTCAACACCACAGTACCGGTAGGCAAGGAACCCAAACGCAAAAAAAAGGAGGAACAAGAGTTCTGCACTTGACCTCAGCCAAAAGGCCCAGAAGTGATCAATTTTTATACTGATACCCCAACTAGTAATTATCATCATGATGTATAGAAAATGCCATTGAGAAGTATGTCATGAGTGACTTGAAATATTTTATATCCTGTGTGCTACTAATGTAAGGATTGTAAGAATCCTCACAGAGCAACTATACCAGCTAATACATTATTAGTAGACTATTAGTATTTACCATTAGAGCAGAAGGCCTTTCGCAGAGATTTGTGAAGACGAAGGTTAATTGATTTTCGTTAGAAAGATATATAGAAAAAACAATGCTATGTACACCAACTTTACAATGATATATGTGGATTATTAAAAGGTATTTAAAATACCACTTTCCTGATCACTACAAAGCTCGAAATAGGGGCAACTAGTGATGATAAAACTTCTCTTGAAAGGAGTAAGACAAAGTTGATAATCCAGTTAAATGCAGGTGCGGTAATTCAAAACACATTGTAAAGATTAAAAAAAAGATAGGAGCAAGAATGATGATTAGCTTAACTTTGTCAAATAATAAGGCCATGCTTTCAGCTATTCAGACCTTAGCAGCCAGTAAAAAGCTGTTATGATGTACTCTCATAACTGTTCTTATTCCTTACTGCTGATCAAAGGGTCTAATTTCATTAATTAAACTTACCAATCAATCGATCAATGAATTCATCCATCTGTCGATCGATCAAACTATCTATCAATCTATTTGTCCATCTACCCATCAATTTTTCCATCTATCCACCTATTCACTACCTGTCTATCTAGCTGTCCACCTATCGATCGATTTATCCATGTATCTATCTAACTATCGATCCATCTATTTATATATTTATCTGTCTGCCTATTCATCTATCTATATATCTACCTTTCTATCCATCTATCTATTTATCGGTGTATCTGTATGTAGTGCGCATTTTAACTTCACTAAGTTTTCTTGACAGTTTTTATCAATTAAACTTTTTACTTTAGTCTTTGCCACTTTCAATAACTTCTTCACCCCCCTTATCCCCCCAACTTCTTCTATTTCTTTTATTTAGGACAAGGACAATCTGTTGCCTAGTGCATTCTCTCAAGGTTCCCCAGCTGTGTCTTTCGTGTCATTTGAAATTCTCCTTTTGGCAGCTCAGCATGGACTCTAAAATATCTCCTGATCAAACATAGCCCATTTCCTAATTCCTTTACTTAGATACTTAGTTGGATTAAATTTATCTCTAATACTTCCTAAATTATTCAATTGTATTCTTTAAACATTTACCTGTTCCACTACCAGCTTGTTTTAGATTCCATCCTTCAAGTGTTTATATCAATTGATGACGGGACTGCTTAAATATATTACATTTCCTCTATTTAGTGTAAACATTGCCCTGTTTTAAGACCAAAACTAATATCAGTGTCAAAATTACATCCAGAACTTTCATATTTTTTCCTGTTAGAAACACAGTAGTCATAATTCACTAAAAATATTTCCTTTAATTCTTTCAAATAAAGCATGATGTAGCAGGTAAAACGACAATGTGAACAGTAATACTCAGTTTGATGGGAATCATTTTGCTGTTATTCTTTCCTTTCCAAGAATTTTTTTTTATGTTTCAGTTCATTTCTTCAGATATTTTTAGTATATAACTATTTTCTACAATATATTAAAACTTTTTTGATAAAAATTACTTCAGTTAACAAAGTGAATTTTATTCTAACTGACAAGAAATGAATATAAAACCATTGACCTGATAAATAAAAAATGGTCTTGCATGAGTATTATACCTGCTAACCCTGCTTCTGTTGCTACTAGTGCTTTTATTGCTTTTATTGCTACTACTGCTGTTGCTACTGTTCCTACTACTACCCCTACTAATACTATTACTGCTACTATTACTACTACTGCTACTTCTATCACTACTATTGCTACTACTATTTCTGGTACCACTATTGTTTCTACTAATATTACTAATATTACTAGTACTACTGCTCCTACTATTACTAGTACTCTTACTACTACTACTATCACTTTTATTTTATTCTATCTACTTATTCTATCTACTAACATTCTGATCAAATAAATAAGAATGATTTGATGTTTTCTTCATTCACCATTGAATAATTGTCTTTAAGAAACAACAAGTTTACATTCTGTGAGGAAGTGTGACATCGTTGAGCTTTAAGAAACTACAGCTTTTTAATAGTTTTAAATTGCCTTTAATTAAAATTAGAAAAAACCCTGATGTAATGGTCATACGCGAGGTTTTCAAAACATCTCACCTTCATAACCTACCTTGGATAAATTAGTCGACTAAGGTAAATAATTAAAGATGGACAGATAAACAGCCAGTAAACTTCATCCATTAAAATATTGTCAGCACTTGATTAACTTCATACAACTTTGAGAGAATAGAAAGAAATGAATAAGGAATATTACGAGAGAAGTTTTGTCTGATCCCACTGGTTTACTGTGATACATTACAATATTTTATGCTCTCTTGTACTTATCTTGTATAGTTTCGTGTTTCATTTTAGGAGTCATGGAGTTTATGTATCAATGAATGCTCTCTCCAAGACTGAGAATACCCCTTGAGCTGTCAAATGATTTGAAGAAAGGATTGGTGTGATCCTTGTTTAATGAAGAGCTCTTCACTGATGGAAATATTTTAAGATTAGACACGTACAAGGAGTTCAAGTCATCGTCAATGTCACAAAGACAACCAGAGCATTAATAACAAAATCCGCTTGCTGAAATAAGTCACGAGAGCAATATATGGCCTCAGTTCCCTCAAAGACAAGGCCAATGTTTATAGTTTAACATCGATGGGCTTTCGGCTTTGCTGGTTATCCAAATCGGATTAGATGTGGATTACTTATGTTTGTGTTAATGTGTACCGAATATAAACAATTTAAGTCAAAATATTAACGTTACCATTACATAGGATAGTGGCAAACAAGGTAGGATTACACTTTAAATCAACGTTTCATATATTGTTTTTTTCAATATTTATAACATGCATGATTGATTAAGTAACTCGGGAACAAGATCACTCTTTTTTCAGCATTTCATCTTGTACTCGGACTAAATGTAAAACCTCGGGTACCAGTAATTTAGCTTCTATTTATCGTGATTCTAAAGCCATGTAGGATACAAAATTAAGCATTACAAGTTGTATTTTGCAACTTATAGGTTGTACTTTGCAACTTACAAGTTGTATTTTGCAACTTACAAGTTGTATTTTGCAACTTACAAGTTATATTGTGCAACTTACAAGTTGTATTTTGCAACTTATAAATTGTATTTTGCAACTTACAAGTTGTATTTTGCAACTTACAAGTTGTATTTTTCAACTTACTAGTTGTAGTTTGCAACTTACAAGTTGTATTTATTAAATTACAAGTTATATTTGACAACCTTCATATTTAATATTGCATATTACCAGTTTAGTACATACAATTACACNATTTTGCAACTTACAAGTTGTATTTTGCAACTTACAAGTTGTATTTTGCAACTTACAAGTTGTATTGTGCAACTTACAAGTTGTATTTTGCAACTTATAGGTTGTATTTTGCAACTTACAAGTTGTATTTTGCAACTTACAAGTTGTATTTTGCAACTTACAAGTTGTATTTTGCAACTTACAAGTTGTATTTTGCAACTTACAAGTTGTATTTTGCAACTTACAAGTTGTATTGTGCAACTTACAAGTTGTATTTTGCAACTTACACTCTGACACTTTTATTAAAAACATTTTGAAAGCAGGGTTTTTTTCTTTACCAAAGGCTGCAACCAAAAATGTACTCAATTTCATAATTAACTATTAAGAAAGCCCATTTTTAGTAATCAAAGCACTAGACGTAATCAAATTTGTTCGTTCTTGTAGCTTTCTCCAGTTTGAGCCTGAAATCCTATTTACCCTTAAGATCGTTACGGTTACCACACTAATTTTTGCTTACTTTTTTAACGAATAGCTAATAGTGATGTTTTAAAACCTACTTGAACAGAAACCCCCTATTGAGGTACTTATCCTCCCACCACACACACACACACATAAGTTGGTAAAAACGATTAGAGAAAAACTATATAAAGATCTTATTTTAAGCTATTCGTCAATATCTACTTTGAGAGATGGTGTTGAAACAAGTAGAATAGGCATCGCTTTGTATCCATGTGAAGAGACTCTTAACCACGTCCAAGTGTTGGTAAAAGTAGTCACAACCAGTGTTGGTACGCTTAAGTGTTAATGAACACTTAATCGTACCAACACTAGTTGTGAATAAGATATTCAAAGCGCTACTGGAATATTTTTATTTGTACATTTTCTGATGAGTGAATAAAATCAAGAAACAGGCTTGTCGAGATGGACAGTGTAGTTTTTTTATTCATTCCAACTTATTATATCTCTTTTATTACGCTCTGCATTTATGTATCGAGCACTCTAATACGGTTAACCGAATCGAAAGCACCATATACATATACATATATATATACAAACAGATGTACGAGTGAGAAAAACTCTAAGTACTGTAACGGTAGAGTTTTTCTTACTCGTACATCTGATTATATGATAGCTCCTACGTTTTAATGTGGTAGAGCACTGTTGTTGATATTTCATATTCATTTGTTAATATATATATATATATACATATATATACATATATATAAATTCAATGTGATCGTATTTAGACAAATAGGGAAAGTGCATTTCAACTATCTTAGCGCTTTCTGGTCTACTCATGAAAACGCGATAGATTTCCAAAATACCTTTCATATACGCTAGGGAAGTAGAGTTTAGTAACACTGTTGGGAGTCAATACCCGTTGGGCTACTTGGATCTTAAATCCCCGAAATAGCAGATATGGTTCTCAACTGACGGCTTGAATGGTGTCAATTGTTTATGTTTTTCCTAAATTATTCCATTTCTTTCGATCTTTTTTAAAAAGTTTCTGTTTTTGTCGAGTCTCTGTGTTTATCTGCCTTGTTTTGTACTGAAAAGACTTAAATAATATTAAACAGCCTTGAAGGGTGTTAAAGCTTTAGTTGCTATATGTAGATATAGATATAGATAAAGATATAGATATATATAGATATAGATATAGATATAAATATAGACATAGATATAGATATAGATATAAATATAGATAGATATATGCACACATATAGTACTGTCATATTGCATGTGATAGAGGAAATATGTAAAACCTTAATATTGATACAAACAAAGCTTTAAAAATGTAAATAATATGAATACCATTTAGCGTTCTTTCTTTTCTCGCCTTTTTTTTCTTTTTCTTTTTTCTTTTGACTTTCTGATGTCAGTTACAAGTGATAAAGTCATAGAAATCGACAAACAAATGCACGCACATCACATACCAACAAACGAACCCTCACATTCGCACAGCTTTTATGCCGTAGACAAATGGTACTGATATACTCTTTCTCCCTTTTCGCCCTGGATTTTTTATATCTTTAGCACCCAATTTCCTCATCATTCATACTAGTATTTTCTATCTTTGTCTTCTTATCACTCTTTTCCTTTCCACCTCAGACTCAATCTTTTTTCAGGTTTATATCCAAAACAGTTAATTAACTACCCTTTCCATGATGGTCCTCGAATAGAAGGCTAGTTTTTCAATGTGATTTTTACTCTGTCTTTCCTAACTTCTTTCTTCCTAGTCATCATCGTTCATCCAGCTTTTCCTAGGTTGGCCGCTTGACACCGCTTCTTCGAGGTTTCTCTATCCTCCCATTCTCCTTGCCACGCTCCTACTTCCTTCATGTCTCGCTAGACCGCATCTCTCAACCTGATCCCCTGTCTTCCTCTCCTCCTCCTACCCGTTACCCGTTTGAGCCATACTGCCTTCACTAGCTCCTCTGGGCTTCCATGTCACCTTAGTCGTGCTTCTATTGCTCTATCAAATATCTTTGTTATCTTTATGAATCTTCTGATATCGTCTTGTGTTCTGTACTCGTGCATGGAGATTCCATCCAACCACCTTAACATCCTCAACTCTACACTTTCCAGTAACCTTTCATTTTGTTCTCTTCTCATCTGTTTTCCTAACGTCTTTGATTGGGAAATAAAGATTGCTTTAAGAATTTCGTTAGGAACTTACTCAGTTATACACAGGATTAGAAATTTCAGTGATCTTCTCAAGTCCAAAATTTCCTAAAGTTTTCTTTCTTACCTTTAACCTTCATTAATCTAAAAATAAATGTTTCCTTTCGACCGATCTGCCTTCTTCTCTCTTGTATCCTTGTCAAATATATGTGACTATCGTTTCAGTTTGTGTAATTCTATGTAGTTTGGTGTATTGTCTTTGCAAACAAAATTGTGCTCCAATGACAGATGAAAAGATGCAGGAGAAAGTCAATCATTTAACCCCTTTCCAAGAATGTACCGTATTCTATTTTGTATTCCCACTGGTGATTTATTACTTAAATCTTAAATTTAAGACAGTTTTATTGGAGAACCCAATAAAATTTCAAATTGCTTTTAGAATCAAGGCTTTAGGTTTTTTCCACCCAGACCAAAACAACGGAATTACCAAGTTTTTAGTATGACATGGATTTACAATTTAAAATTGGTGTAGAGATATTAGAAAATTCTTATGGAAATAAATTCTCAAGATATAAATATACCAATAGTTTTTCCAAATATTATAAAATTTGTTAATAGTTCAAAATTGATATGAAAATTTCCGCTTCTATCTCCACCTTGTTGCCTTCAACATATCCTCATTGGTGGGCTCACTTAGATGATCAGGACGAGAAAATAATTCGTTTATTCGACCTTGACAGCGTTTTTCATTCTAAACAGGTAAAAACTCTACCTCTTTGGTTCGATCTAGTCTATTTTTAAGACCATAAATCTTGGGAGAATTGCTAACATTATTATCTTAATCTGTTTTAACCTTCAACAGTCAAATCAAAGTTGCTAAAATGGCAGCGTTGGGATTTCCTACACGTTCTGACAGTAAAATATAAAGCAAACCACCAAATAAAAACAATAACACACTGCGCCGAATGTTAGAGAGGGATTCTAAATTCGAAACACATTTGAAATGCATTGCTTTCCATGCATTCACAAAGCTGAGGTTATGATTGATTTAAGTCACAAGAGACATATCCACTGTCAGCTGTTTTTGTCCTTCAGTTGCTTAGAGGATTAAACCATGTTGGAGCAAGTTAAGGTGCAAATTGATTTGGCACAAGACACGGCAACTAAGAGTTGTTTCATAAAAATCCTCTGAATATTGCAGCTTGCTGATATTCTCAATGATACAAAAAGTGTATTGACAAAATATCTTTTATTTTAGCTTTTGACTCGTTAGAAAATGCAGGGGGAATATCGGACAAGTACCTATGAATGTGGAATTGTTAGAGAGGCAGAATCTAAGGCGGAATATTAGAAATGGCTGGCATTACAAAATCGAAAATCATATACCGTCTCAGATTCTAGGTTGCTAAATGGAGCCCAGGTCCAAACCCAAATAAGTAATAGGGAATGCAAATATTTCCTAATTTATGACAATATAAAAGGATGACAGAGTATATTTTTATACAGACACCCTCCCATCGTATTGCAACTTTACCTATGACAAAATAAAAGCTAGTACTACTGTATGTCTTTTACTTACAGCCAAACATCAATTTCAGTTATCTTTTTCAGTACTTTCGGTTATTATTTGTTATGAGAAATCCTCAAAGTATTAAAACCGAGAAGACCGAATTTTAATTATTCCCTCATAAATCACCGAATGTCTGTGAACAAAGTTCTTAAGCATTCCTATTTAATTCGTCATTAACAAAACCCCAAATAAACTCAAATAAAATTTAACAACCACTTAAATATTTTTTGGAAAATTATGCGATCTTCCGACCTTTTGTTAGAAAATGGCATAATAAATTACATCTTTACAATACTTGGCAATATTTGAAATAATTAAAAACAGAACATATTGTCTAGTGCCACGTTTTTAGCCTTTCCTACATTGTCTTAATTGCATCATCTTGCTACAATTGCAGTTACAATCCTATTTACGACTTCTAGCCACAAAAACAAATAAAATTAATTTTAATTTATTCCAAAATATGCTTTTCTGTTGAGAAAAATCTGGCCAGTCAAATATACCACGGAACCCTTTTATCATGAATAAAAATTTGTAACCATTATATGAAGATTTCTATGCATCTGCTTTTCAGGCTCCGCCTATAGTTTTGGTTAATGACTCAAGTACTATTGAAAGACGATTACAGTTATGAAAAGATTTAAATGGATTAACGTGGAGCTGGTTACTTTACAGAAGATATAAGATCCTCGTGGGTGTATTAATGCAATTTTATGGATTTAAATTATTTTTTCCCTGAAATTGATGTCATCATTTAACATAAGGGCTGTCTCATCTTCTGGGAAAGGTCTTGATGCAACTGTGGAAAGAGAGTGAATTCAAGAATATATACTAGCTTTACAAATCGTGTATTAAGGCTAGAGAAAATTGATAGGATTTGTTGGTTTGTATATAACTAATAACTACTTGCTATTGTAAAATCCAGAATACATGCGAAAATTAATTAAAACATTATTACTGCAAAAAAGCGAAAAATCAAGGAGAACAAAAATAAGTTCATATATATATTTTGTAGCACACACATCATAGATATTTTCATTTTACTAATATATGGAATCAGATACTGTGGAAATGGTATATATTGTTAACCAATATTGGAGACTTGTCACCAAAGATTAGATGTGAAAGGTAAGCAGGTACCTTAAATAAACCAACTGTATTATGTACAACTTTTAAAAAATATTGATGATTGGCTTGGAATATATATGCCGAGAAACTCGCATTAATTAGGAGCGTAGGAAATATCTGTTTTTATTTCGACTCAAGGATTCAGGTCTAAGTTCCAAAGTAAATTGAGGCATGTTGGGTGCGTTTTCCACAGAGTTTGTGTGATAAAAGTTTTACAATGCTACATAGTTATTTTCACTTAGCCTAAGAGTATAATCTTTTCAATGAGTACGTAAAAACAAGAGTAAAGAAGGTACGTTCCCTGAAAATTCTATTTTAAAATTCTTAATTACGACGTATTTAGTTCTGTGCAGTATTTGAGGAAATGACTTTGTCAAAACTCACCACAGTGAACAAAATGACAATTGCTACTGTTACCACCACCACCACCACCTCCACTACTACTACTACTACTACTACTACTACTACTACTACTACTACTACTACTACTACTGCTATTATTATTATTATTATTATTATTGTTGTTGTTGTTGTTGTTGTTACTGTTATCATCATCTCATTTTTACACTCTGTGGTCTGGCTGTTGTTATCGCCGCATTTTTATGCTGATAGGCGAATCATAACAAAGGACCATGGGTTAACAGCAATTCCTTTTCCCCTCAAAACTCCAGTACTTTCCGCAAAACCCTCACAGTTCCTAATAACGCAGACTTTTGAAGCACTCCCAAGTTACAGTAAATCTCAAGCTTTCCAACCCATTTCTCAAATCCTTTTGTCACACATCCTAGAAATCCTATCACAATAGGTACCACTTCTACTTTCCTCAATTTCTTATTATTATTATTATTATTATTATTATTACTATTATTAATATAAAAAATTATTATTATTATTATATTATTATTATAAAGTCTATGCGTCCAAGTTCGTGCCCCTGGATAACCTCTCTTTGTTGAGAGGTGAACCGAATATAGACAGTCCGGAAGTATTTCTGAGTTGTTGTTTGCGAATTCTCGTGTTGTTTCAATGAGTTTTCTGAAGAAAAAACCGACTGAAGGGATACCTGGAAGTCGGAGGGTCTCTGACGACCCGCAGGAAAGAGTTCTTATTAGAACTGGGGAAGTTTCTAGGCCGGAGGCAAGTGAAAATGTTGAAAGTTCCAAGGATGGCAGTCGCACGGAGGAACCAATGGGTAGGAAGGGGTGGAAAGGAGAGAAAAGAGGCAAGATGGGACGGACTGGTTTGTTCAAAAGCAAATGGAGCCATTTTGAAAGGAAAGTACTTTGGGAATGTTTCGTGAGGAGTGGTGGTCGAAGGGCAGATGGCTACATTGGGAAAGTTAAGGAGATGTGGGATGGGAGAGATGTCAGTGTGAGGAGTGTTGCTAGTCTTCTTTCGCAGCTAAAGCAAATTGAAGCCAATGGGTTGTTGTCAGTCGTAGAACGCGGCGAGATTGAAAGAATGGTCAGAGAGGAAGCTTTAGTTGAGGAAGAGTCCAGCGAAGGAGAAGTTGACTTTTGTATCAGGCCGGAGAGTGGTTTAGGTGAAATGGAGATAGAGAATGTCGTGGTAGCTAATGATGCTGAGGAAAGGGATTTAAGAGTAGTTATAGAGAGAGTAGATGTATGGAGAAGGGGTGACGATATGAGAGCGTTGAGTAACGATGAAAGTGGAGCCCTGGCATTGCTAAGAGAGGTGTACCATAGCGAGGATGTTGTTGAAGTACCAAGTTTGAAGGCTCAGGATGGTAGAAAAATAGGGGAGGAGGTGAAGCTTGTTGATGGATTGATGCACAATCTGGTAAGAGACAGTATGACTGTGACTGAGATTAATCGGTTACTGTATGCTGGATCATATGTGGTTGCATCCCGGTTAGGTGTGATGGGAAAAAACAAAACAGTTAGAAAGAAGAAGCCATGGTGGCAGAGGAGGTTGGAAAAGAGCATTGGCGAGTGGAGGAAAGATCTTGGACGAATTGAGGAGATAAAGCAAGGAAATAAGGTTCGTCAGGTTGTTCGTGATAGATTGAATANGCTACTACTACTACTACTACTACTACTACTGCTATTATTATTATTATTATTATTATTATTGTTGTTGTTTTTGTTACTGTTATCATCATCTCATTTTTACACTCTGTGGTCTGGCTGTTGTTATCGCCGCATTTTTATGCTGATAGGCGAATCATAACAAAGGACCATGGGTTAACAGCAATTCCTTTTCCCCTCAAAACTCCAGTACTTTCCGCAAAATCCTCACAGTTCCTAATAACGCAGACTTTTGAAGCACTCCCAAGTTACAGTAAATCTCAAGCTTTCCAACCCATTTCTCAAATCCTTTTGTCACACATCCTAGAAATCCTATCACAATAGGTACCACTTCTACTTTCCTCAATTTCTTATTATTATTATTATTATTATTATTATTATTACTGCAGTTACTGATACTATGTCTACAATTGGTAACACTGCTACTACCAGACCTGATCACTTCCATTTCCATTACTCGTATATATCGTTCAATAGCATAGAAATCTAGACACCACTAACAAAAGTCTATCTTCTTTGGCCAAAATTGTCCACTTAATTGCATATCTGATAATCTCATATATTACATAATTACATAGAAAATTAAATAAATAGATAATTTTTGATCGGTTTATTGCATAATTTTTAAGGGCTTTTTTTTCCTAGATTAGACCTTTATTTATATTTCATCCCCAGTGGGAGCACATGGCGTCTGAACACAATGATTAAACATTCGCGAATGCGAATTCCTTTAGCGTGAGTCACATCACATGTGTGACCTGGTTTTTATCTGGAAGTGGACTGGAAATAGTTTTTGTTTGACCTGGTTTTTATCGGGAAGTAGACTGGAAATAGTTGTTTTTTTTGTAATATTCCTGTAAAAGGAAGTAAGTGGCTCTATATTTTTCATCACAAGTAAGTGCAGTACAATAATTTCTTCTCAATGGAAAAACAACGGAGATGCAAAGATCTAGATCTTACTAAGGGGAGGTTGGTTTGCATGTTGATAGGAAGGGATCGCAGAGTAAAGTGACTGACTAATTCGAAATATTGAAATTACAGGTTTCACGCATCAACGTCAACAGAGTTAAAATTACTGCAAAATTTAGAAACAGCGAAAATTTAACCAGAAAAAGGAAAATAACCTTAACGCTTGAAGATTTGGATGCTGCATTTTTTTCGCTAGGGTGTGCAGGCAAGGTCAATCAACTTGCCAGGGTCCGAAACATTGCTTTTGGCTAAAACATTACAACTGGAAAAATAACTGATCAATGATTCTTTTCTAAGCAAACCTGTTGGTGTAAGAGAAACCATTTTTTTTCAAAACATTTTATGGAGAGAAATAGACATGACTAAGCAGCGGCGTACAAGTAGATTAAAAACATTTCACCAGACAGTTCTTATTGTGGTGAACTTTTTTTCTCTTGCCCTGCCAGACGGTAGAATCATGGAATCTATTCACTTTTCGTCTAATGCTCTGCTGTAGCTGTACTTTTTCAGTAACACAAAAAGCAGGGTATTTTGTTTACCCTCTTCACTGACCTAAAAGAAAGTTAACCATATTTAAATCGAAACAAATTAACCACCACCCATAAACATGATATTGCAACCTCTCCAGAACAATCTTGATGTTGTTATATTTTTCTTTAAGTTTTACAGAATGACCTATTGGTGCAGACCTATACGTATTTCTATTGTGTAACAGAACCCATTTCATATTTCTTTTAGAAGTGTCAACACAAAACATCCAATTCCTTGAATTATATGATAGAAGTCCTATAAGGAGAAGTAGTCTTTTTACATCAGTACAATAGACAAGCTGGCCATCTCAATGAAAGTATTTACGCCGTTTTGATTCCATGTTACGATAAAATGAGGCACTTTTGCCGGGTTTCAACATTCGATTCTCTTGCGCTCTTGATGCCAACAGTATAGTAGACTGTTTAGGTAGATCAAGATCTCTTAACAAACCATTCAAACCAGACTGAGTAAACAGAATTGGTTTGTCATCAAATGACTGAAAATGCCTGTAGTGTCTTCTTCATCACTGAAAGCAGGTGAGCAGAGATCTGTGTCATCAATTTTTGGAAGATCAGTAAATATTGGTACATGTATTTCTTCACTATGGGCAACTGGTCGAATTGTTGAAGAAACACTTGGGTATTCCAAATATTGCTTGTTTTACTTATTGAAGCCTTTTAAATTGACAAGGCAGAGATAGCAGTCATCTAAATGATTGCTTGGTTCTCTCCAAACCATAGGCACCCCAACCTTAAGTTTAGCATTCTTTCCTTGAGATCATGATCTCAAGGTCTCAACACAGGTTTTGCCCACTTTGTGAAGAGCCCATTGCTTGTCTTGATCTCCAGTTGGTACGCAAAATACACGCCCCTAATGAAGTTAGTAATGTTGTGCCTTGAGCTTCCACAGATGTAGCAAAATTTATTTGGATCATTTGAGCACTGTTTTCTGTGAGATGTAGAGGTCATTGTTAGGTCAACAACACATCCTGTAGACAAATACAAGAAAAAGGTTGTTAGCTACCTGTCTTGTTCCTTGAATTTCTACCCAGCCCCCCAGATATTAAACATTGTTTCACAAAAAGACAGCAGGATAAAACAATAAATAATAAAATGTAAAATTCAATAATAAAACACTACCTGCTGACATTGTTGTATTAGTTGAAATCTGTTTGTTTACTTTCGTATCATAAAAAATGTGAATGTTATGATTGTTCAAAGTAAACGGAGATATTCTCCAGTTTAATGGGATACTAAATGAAAAGTAAATTTACCAAAATAGACGATACAATCCGGCCCTTGTTCTACACTACTGAATAGAAGGATAACTTTTTCAAAACATTCATGAAAATGGGATATATACCTATAGCACAAAGACGTAATGTGATAGAGAAAATACATGATCAGATTTCTATTCAGCACCCTCAGATTAGTTCAAAACTAATTCCATGGCAGAGAAAGAAATGTTTTTGTATAGCAGTGTAACTTGTCAACTTGAAGTCATCTTTTGAGGAGTAAGTAGAGTACAAAGCAAAAAAACCCGCATGGATTACTGCAATATATTTTAAAGAATGGCTGCAGGAGTTGAACAAAGATGTGGATCGAAAAGTAATGGTATGTCTGCTACTAGATAACTGGACTAAACATAATGTTGATGTTGTATTAAACAATATGGAACTTGTTTAGGTGCTAACCAATGCCAGATCCACTGTAAAACCACTGGATCAAAGAAGCATCCAAAAAATCAAGAATTATTACAGATCAGCTTTCTTGGAAGGGATAACAACTGTAATAAATTCCGGTAAAATAAAGACCAGTAGCTGTGTAAGAAAATCTATTACACTGATAGATACTTTTCATTTGTCAGCTGACGCCCTACAGACTGGTAAAACAGAGCAAATTTTTAATTGTTTTATGGCTGGATTGATAAGAGGATATAGATGAGACCAGAACCAATCCTAGCCCTTCCGATAAGTGCTGAAGTACTAACTGTACTGGGTGTACTGCAAAGAATTCTGTATACTGATCCAGTGAATAAGGTAGCTTGTTTGATAAATGCTCTATTGTTCATCTAACTTGCTCTGACTCTGACTCTGACTCTGACTCTGACTCTGACTCTGACTCTGACTCTGACTCTGACTCTGACTCTGACTCTGACTCTGACTCTGACTCTGACTCTGACTCTGACTCTGACTCTGACTTTGGCTCTGGCTCTGGTTCTTCTCGATCTTCAGCCACTAGGACAAATGTTTCTTGACAGAAGGCATAAAGTTGTTTGAAAAACAATCTTGGAAAATAAATGCCGTCATGCATGCATTTTAGGAGAAGTGCAATGGATGTTCCTCTATATTAGAGTGATGAAAGCATCTTTGGTACCTGAACTTTCCAAAGCTCCTACTCCTTCTCCTCCTCCTCCTCCTCCTCCTCCTCCTACTAATACTACTACTACTACTACTACTACTAATGATAATAAGTTGGATGAAATGGACCGCAAAACTAGAAAGAGGATGACAATGTACAAAGAACTCCACCCCAAAATTGACGTAGACAGGCTATATGTTCCACAAGCTTAAGGCAGAAGGNCTGACTCTTACTCTGATTCTTACTCTTACTCTGACTCTTACTTTCATCACTACGACTACCATTGTTACTATTACCATTAATACCTATTAATAACTATGTAAAAATGCGGAAATAAGAGATAAGAGATGGAAATTTTTCATCAGGTAATTGTCAGTTAATAAGAGGTGTACCCCTCAAAAAGTAGCGTCGTGGACATCATTATGATCAGTACACGATAAACAAATGTTATATCACTACCAACATTATGACCTATATATTCTATATATATATATTTATGTGACCTATATATATTCTACATTTGATATTTTGTATGCGGTATTTTCTTTCATGCTTTTAGAGCCCAGCAGCTATTTTCGGATTTTTTCCAATGAATGATTTTCCAAGAAAATAATACTTTATTTATTCCTGGGCGCCTTGCAATAGTGTTGCTATAGTATTGCTCATTCTCCTTTTTCGGGTGTGCATAATCTTCTTTCCAGATATCTGTAGGTACCTAGCTGTCATATAAATTTATTTTTAGATTCCTGTATGGTAGTGTCCAAACCGTCGTTGTGTCGTCTCCATTTTGTTTTCCTTTTGGGAAACATTCTAGCTATAAATAACGTCTATGGTAAATTAAGACTTATTTTCAGAATAAATAATATGTTTGATGCAAGTGTTGTGTATTTTAACTATGTGGTATACTCTGATTACATTTGCTTCATACCTTATGATTTATAAACTGTTTATTGCAACCATAGTTCATATTGTCTTTATTTGGGTTCTTTAGTCCTCTACTTTGACTTTCACTGGTTTGCTGCTCTTTCTATCTGTTCTGTTTTTTGTTACTGTTGAACAAAAAAAGTAATAACCCAGGTTTGTTGCACAGGTATTTGTTTATTTGTCTAAGAAGAAACATGCATCCATCATTAGTGATGTCAACATTGCTAATATCATCATCCCATAAAATATTATTCACTGTCATAGTGCCTCTGTGTTTTTTATGGTTAGCTGTGACACTGTACTGAAGAGGTTTGAAATAATACAAAAGAAATTGAGCTTCATGTTTAAATTTCATTTATTCCAATAACATATGCTGCCTTCGGATCCTTCTGCTTATGACGCCTTTAAAATTAATTTCTAAAATTATTTTTCATATTATCATTGCTACAGAAATCAAACTTGCAGTAACTTGAAAGCAGGCAGCAACAAGCCACCACAAGTTTCAAGTTTACTTTTCCAGTGCCTCACGAAGTAAGGGTCTTTCACTTTTCTTAGGATACGTGCTGATCCTAACAATGCTGTTTTTTGTACAACTTTCATTTTGATAATTTCATCGCAATCCTTCAAATGTATTTTAGCTTCTTACTAACCATTCCCAACGCACCTATAACAACAGGAATCACTTTAACCTTCTGTAGCTTCCATAACCGTGCATTTTCATCCTTCAATGGTTGGTATTGCTCAATCTTTTCAGTATTATTATTATTATTACTATTAGTATTATTAATATTATTATTATTATTATTATCAATTCTTTGTACCAGCCATTGTTTTCAAAAATCCTCCGGAGCTCCTTTATCGTTTTTTTCACACTCCCACTAGCTGCAATCAGAACAAGTGGTACAAGTCATTCTGCTGCCAACGACTCGTTACCTTAACTCCAATGAGAAGTAGATGCATTTAGCTCCTTATTTTAATTTCAATAAAGGTCTGTTGTAGATATTTCTTGTCACAAACCCAGGTATTTTTTAAATCCTGGTCTTCAGGTATCAAGTCTATTTCTGGGTGTCGTCTTTCTGATATTGGATTTGAAATCTTATATCAGTTTTTTCTTAAGCATTCTCAAGGACATGTGCTTTCAGCCTTGTTTCTTTATCCAACTTTACTCTTTTATTCTGTTGTCACTTTTTTAGCGATGTTCCACAGATATTCTACATATGTATTGTAAGGAACTACAATGCAACGAAAGCCCTATAGCTCAATTTGCAGATAGAAAATCTACAAATGCATAAAGGTACAAGGAACCCGTAGGCACACTACGGACGACAATACTCTGTTAGCCTCAACTCTGGTCCAAAACTAAATACTTATGGTGTAAAGAGACTATAAAACTACTAAAAAAACTCAGAGGTATTTATCAATTATTAAATAGAATCTGATAAAGGTTTAAGTACAAAATGAGAGAACATAATTGAATATAACATATTGCTTACCTCTGCAAGTGAAGCTAATGGGACCCTACCGAATAAAGCTTCCAGCCTATAACCTCTTACCGAGTCAAATTATGGCCTTATGCTGAGTCAGACAAGGCGTGTGGTTCACTGTTACTTATGTGTTCTTATTACAATATTGTTAAATGCATCGCTTCACGTGTGCAAACTTTCACTTATAGCCATTTTTTCTTTGCTTTCAGTTCACCTTGTCCAACTTTCCCATATTTTTTTGGTCCACTTTAATATTCCTGACCAATATTGACAAAATCGACACATTTATGGCATGAAGCTTCTTTTTTTTTTACCCTTACGTTTTGACTTCTAGTTCACGTCAAAACTCATTTATTGTACGATTCGTTCTTGTATCTAGATTATACATTGAATCTGATTTAAGACGTTCCAGGTGTATGAAATCTTCATCCTCAATCCTCTTCATCAACGTCCTGTCTTTGTCAAATCTTTCTTCTTATCATTGAATTTTAATTTTATGCCAATGTCTCTGCGTCCTCTCTTTCTTCTTTCCTCTGGTGTCCATGTTAAGGCTTCTCTACAACTATAATTTTGTGGCTTTCTCATAGTATGTCCAATCCATCTCCACCTCCTACACCTTATGAGCTCTCCGACTGGATTGGTCTTCGTCCTAAGGTAGAGCTCGCTGTTTGTGATTTTTGTGGGCCAGAAGATACGGAGAATCCTTTTCAGACATTTTCTCCAAAATATTTCCAATCTGGTGATATCATTTTCATTTAACTTCCACATCTCTCCTCCATAGAGTAGCACGGACATCACGTTGCTGTTATACACTCGAATCTTGGTCTTACTACTGTATTGGTTTGACTTCCAGAGTGGGTTAAGCATGGCAAACGCATTTCTTGCTAGACTCAGCCTATGTGTGATATCTTCAGTGGATCCTCCTGTTTTGTTTTTTATGATACTGAGGTATGTGAGGGTATCCACGTCTTCAATACCTCTGCCCTTGATCTCGATTGGGTGTTTTTTCTTGTGATTTAGTCTCAACACCTTGGTCTTGTCTGTGTTGATTTTGAGACCGATGTTTTCAGCATTTTTACATAGCTTTTCAGTTTTTCCTGCATATGTTGTTGCTTGCTGAATAGGAGGGCGATATCGTCTCCATAGTCTAAGTCTTCAAGCTGGGTAGTAAACTTCCATCTTATTTCTGTTTTCTTTGCCGTTGTTGCTTTCCTCATGATCCAATCTATAGTAATAATGAAGAGGAAGCCTGACATCACACAGCCTTGTCGAACTCCAGTGTTTACAGAGAACCACTCTGATGTCTGCACGTTGTTAATGACGCAACTACTAATTCCTCTGTACATTTTCTTTATGATCTCTATGAATAGCTTTGGAACTCCATATAACTTGAGAATCTTCCAGAGTTTCTCTCTGTCGATGCTATCAAAAGCTTTACGAAAGTCAATAAAGTTAAATGTACAGTGATGCTTGCCACTCAATGCACTGTTCGACAATATTTGGAAGTATGAAAATTTGCTCAGATATCCCGTGTCCTTTTTTTATATGCTGCCTGCTCATTTCTCAGTTTTTCTTCTACTCCTTTCCTGATTCTTTCTAAAACAACACTTTCCCAGGTATGGAGAGCAGGGGTATTCCTCTACTATTGTCGCATTTAGTAAGGTCACCTTTCTTTGGTACTTTAGCTATCATTGATTTTTTCCAGTCACTTGGCATATTGATGTTCTTTCTCACTTTCTCGAACATATGTAGTAATCTCTTGTATGTGATCTTGCTTCCAGCTTTTAACATTTCTCCACTGATGTTATCTGGTCCTACTGCTTTATTGCTCTTCGACATTTTTACTGCTATATTCACTTCCTGTTCTGTGAAGGGGCCTGTGTTGATTTCTTTGATGGTTTCAACATTACCGATCTCAAACTCATCTTCCTCCACATTTTTGTAACATTCATTCTCAATATCTAATACTTCTTCGAAGTGTTCTTTCCACCTTTGAAGTATCTGACCATCTTCAACGAGTAGCTTACCAGCTTTGTCTCTCACAACAGTTGCTGATTGCTTTCTCTTGTTGCAGAATAGCTTCGTAATCCTGTACAGAGTTCCCATGTCATTGTATTTTGCTGCATGCTTCGCTTCTTCAGCAAGCCCATTTATCATCTTACGTTTATCTTCTCTGACCTTTTTCTTGACACTCTTGTCCATCTCAATATACTTCTGTTTTTTGATAGCACGAATTCTCTCTGATCTTGCACAGTTTATCTCATTTTTCACATTCTTCCTTCCGTCTATAACTTTCCAAGTTTTACTGCTTATCCACTCTTATGCTCCTTCCTTTTCCTACCCAGGATCTTTTCAGCTGTTTCCGTGTAGAATGTGGTTAAATCTTTCCATTCTTTTTATATGTTTGCATCTTCAGGAGCTGTTTTCATGCTCTCTTCCAGTACTTCAAACCTGTTTTTCAACTCTATTGTGAATTTCTTTTGGATTTCCTTTTGTTTCAGAAGTGCAGTGTTGAATGTTGCCCCTCTGCTGGTGTTCTTGAGTTTGTGTCTTGAAAGCCGAAGCTTTACTTTGCCGACCACAAGGTTATGGTCAGTTCCAGCATCTGCACCCCTCATGGCTCGTACATCAGCAAGAGATCGCAGAAAACCCATGCGACTCCCAGCCCGACAAGGGAAAGCTGGATGCATGCATCACGCCTAAGTGTGTGTGATAAATTGATGTTAATAAAAGAACAACACATGACCTTGCAGGTGGGGCCTGTTTAGTTTTTCCAGTTTAGGTGACGCATTCTGCTCAAAACGGTCTCCGTACCGAGGCTTCATCCAAGATCTCAGGACTAAGTAACAAGTGCGAACTCGGTACTCAGCCCTTCAGAACCTGAGATCCGCACTCACGACACCTGGGTATGATGCTCCCCCATTTCTCCCGCCCGTTAAACAGAAATGCGTGATGCCTCAGTCCTTTCGGGACATGCACAACTGGTTAAAGTCAGACAACTGACTGGCAAGTCTGCGGGTTGAGCGGGAATGTTTGATCTGGCCAATATTGTTATCATTAGCCCGTATTATAATTATTAGCCCATATTATTATTATTATTATTATTATTATGGATTAATAAGGAGGAAGCAATTGGCAACAAGGTTATAAAGGAGTTACCATATCATATCCGGTGACTTACACAGATAATGTCGTTCTCAAAATACCTTCTGTTCCTATGTTGTCTTTTATACCCCTTGTAACTTTTCATCAACTCCAATCTTTTCCATATAACTCTCGAAGCCATGTGGTATGCATCTTTGTGCTTCAATGGCAACAGAGACTACTGTAACCTTCAACTTTCACAGCATTCCAATTTCCTTCTTTTACTGTTCATACTTCTTTTTTTCATAATCTTTGTTATTAATCATCTAACCACTCTGAATCGCAATATCAGTTGTTTGTAATTCTTTTTTGTCTCTTTTCAACCATAATAAGGTCCAGCCTTCTTGACTGAATAAGTCTCACACTGAATCACAAAAATCCTATAGCAACTTAAAGACTTGATTCTCAACAACTCCTTCTGGCTTCTTTTCTTACCATTTTGTGTCTCTTTCAAATCCGCACTTTTTCTCTAACAACCAAAGAATTTTGAAAATTCTGAACTTTATGGGCTCAGAGGAAGCCATAGATGTAAGAACTTTATCATGTCATGATAAAGCTCTTACATCTATAACAAATGAATTTATTTTGCGATATTGCCCTGTCGCTTCCTATATTCTTTCAAGTATGCCATTCTCGCTCACCAGATAACTATTTGTTTCTCCTTGGTCACAACAGGTTTTGTATAACGACATGTTGTTTGTATTATCAATAAAGTGCTTCGTATAATTAGTACACAGCGACTGTTTCTGTTGGCTGCACCATGATGCTTCCGTACACTCTATCAGATATCCGTTCCTTAACCATGACCAGCTCTTCGCCCAGTTAATGTCATTTGAATTACTAGGGAATTGCACATGGATTTTTTTCCTTTCACTGTTTTCCCAAGTCCTCTTTGATTTTGTTCTTATATTCTAAGATCTGTTCTAAGATCTTTTACTTTTGACATGGCATTACCTCTGGTCTGCTTAATATACCAAGCTAGATTGTTCAAATCAGTTTGGAATTCTTACAGCTTATAAACAATTTTTTCTACCAACATAAATTCTCTCTACATTAATTTTAAGGTAAGGATCTTTTCCATTGTCAATTATTTTCCTAGTTCTTCTCTTCCAATATTCTTATTTGCCTTTTCACCACGTTATAATTTCTGTCC
This sequence comes from Morbakka virulenta, assembly GCA_003991215.1. Classification (NCBI taxonomy): domain Eukaryota; kingdom Metazoa; phylum Cnidaria; class Cubozoa; order Carybdeida; family Carukiidae; genus Morbakka; species Morbakka virulenta. The sequence goes on from RDPX01000019.1 coordinate 3,558,482, forward strand.
CATAGCGCATCATAGAAACTATGCAGGTACTTGTTGCCTTTGCATCATTTCTTCCACAAGGTGTCGATTGCATCACAAGTCTCAGCCTCTTAAAGTATTCAGTTGTAATGTGTTCTTCACTTTCTCTTCCCTTATTCGATCGAGCTTCAGTATTCTTAGGCAGATATCCCTCTTAACCACCATTCTTGATCTTTACACCTTTAAAAAATTCAATTTTTGTACTTTTTGTTAGTTTTCTACGTTTCATAATTACAGCACTACACATTTTGGTCAGAAATAGCTTACCTATGTATTGGCTAATGGAGTTATAAGTAGACGTTAGGCTGTCAATTTCGTTCTCGTTCTTTGCGAATAACTTTAACTCCTTCATGAACAACAGATTATTAATCTTAATTCTATGTAATGTACATCCCATTTTGGCTTTTCTAAGGACTGAAGTAAGGGGGATCATGAAAATACTGAACAACAATGGTGATAAGATTGGAATATACCTCTTCGTATATTTACAGTTCTTATAATTTCTTGACAAGCTGTCGGTTGTACTTCCCAATTTGTCGTCGATCTCTTCAAACAATTAGTCAATAATGTCTGATACTCTACAGGGCCTCAGACATTTTATCATCCAACTGTGTGGAACCATGTTATAAGCTTTTCTGTAGTCAACTCATACCATGGCTCGGTCTTAATACTTCTTTTTACAATTTAGACGTATCATTTTATTAACAAGCAGCTGATTCTTTGTTCTTGTCCTGCTATTTCTTCTGCAACCCTTTTGTTATGTAGGTAGCATCTAATTCTCATTCAAAAACATGTAGACAGTCTCCAATGACAAATAGGATAAGGGTCTATAGTTGTCAGCTGTATTTCCTTTTGCTGGCTCTTTTTAGCAAAACACAGTTTTCTGGGTGGTCATCCATGAAGGTATTTCTTTCTCGTAATTTATCAAACCATTTACCTGGGAAGCAATTCTCTCGTGTAAAAATTGTAGTATCTTAATCCTAAACCTCTGAACTCCATCAGAGACCAGTAGCTATCCAGTTGGTGGTTTTCTTGACTTTCTGCTTTACTATTTTAGTTGTAATTTCAATATCATCATAGGAATCATTATGTAATCGAAGAGCTAAAACAGATATTGTAAGCCTTTTCTTTCTTTCTGTCAACATTAACCAAACTATCCTTGTTCCAATCTACTATTTCAACTCCATACATAATAATACCTATTGCCCATGGGTTAATAGCTTCGCAACATTCAGTCTCGATTTACACAGTTTATTCACGTTACTTGCTATTCTAAAGTTAGTTTTTCTTTCACTTTTTGATTTGGGTTAAACTACAGTATCCAAAGATATTTATATCCTTTGGGATCTACCCCGTCAATATTTCCCCTCCAAGGTCTATGACAGAGCTATCTACTTTTCTTTCTCCCTTTAACTTGTACATAGCACACTTACAGACTCCAAACAACACCCTTATATCTTCCGAGAAGATCCTAACATTATTGATTTATTACGTTTATATAAAAGCTTAAGACGTAGTGTTGCTTGTTGTTTATGCCAAACATCAAGTCCACAAACTGTATCCTCAGATATTCAACACATAATGAAGAAATTATGCCGTTACTTGTACGCACACTTTCCTTAGTGTTACCAAAATAATGTTTTGGCTGATGTTGTTGAGCCAGCTTTTGAAATTCTTTAAAGTGGTGCAAAGCTTTTTAATGATGCTTGGAATGACTTTGATGTTATTACAACCCCATATTCTCATCACTTCCCATTTCAAGTCCTGATAGTTGGTAAGTTTTTTACTCTCTTTCATGTGGATACTTGTGTTAAATTAGCAGTCAAATTCAATGATCAAACAAGATATTATTTGTTTGTTCAGGATTAGAATATCCACCTTATTATGTTTTTGGTTCTTTATCAGTTAGTATTACAAAATACCCCAAGTACCTCCACCTGATTCCTCTCTGTCACTCTTGTTGAGGTATGCTTATGCCACTTTTCACAGTGAGTCAAACTTTTACATTTTCATAATTCCCAATACATAACTTTGACAACAACATCATTCGTCCATTTTATGTATTGCGTCTGCGCTAGCTATAGAAGTTCTGACACTATATGCGCAACAGTTTCCTCACGTTCCTCACAAAGTTTACAAGGGAGTTTGGTTACTGTTTTGTCAATTATATATATATATATATATATCATTATTATTATTATTATTATTATCATTATTATCTTAGTTTATAGCATTTGCACAGGCTGTTCTTAATGCTACTTTATTCCTCTTGGGCTAATCACAACTAGCAGCCAAAGGCAAAGAGGTTTCCTTCTTCTTACATTTCTAAAACTTTTCGAAGAATCCTAGCTGCTCTTAATAAGGCTATCATTTGCACTATACCAATGTCTAACTCAGTATTTATCATGTCAGTCCATCTCTTGAAATTTTTGCTTACACACCCTAAAGCTCCAACAACAATTGGTACAACACGAGCATTCTTCAGTAACCAAAGCCTTTTTAATGCAATTTTTAGGTTTTGATATTTTTTAATCTTTTCCTGTTCCTTATCATATACCCTACAATCTCCTGGTACAGCAACACCAATAATGAAACAAGATTTGCTTTTCTTATTAACCACAATTAGATCAGGTCTTCTGGCCTCATTGACATGTTCACACTGTATATTAACATCGCAAACCAATTCTATGTTATCATTTTCAACTACTCCCTCAGGGTAGTGCTCATACTACTTCTCCTTCCTTTAAAGACCATATTTCTCACATAATTTACAATGGATTATTTTAGCAATGTTATAATGTCTTCTCTTGTAGTCGCGTTGTGAAAGCTTTTTGCACTCACAAATCATATGCTGTACAGTTTCACCCTTTTCACCACACATTCTGCACATCCAATTTTCTGTTGTTTTGTTGATCTTTTGTTAAATAATATTATTATTATTATTATTATTATTATTGTTATAATCATTATTATTATTGTTGTTGTTGCTGTCAATTATCTTCAGTTTTTGTGTTTTTCTTTGTGGACCTCAAGACCAAATGATGGTCCTAAGGCTTTAAATCTAGTCATTTCTCAGGCTATAGATAGAGCTCTCTGGATAGACGTACTTCAGAAAAAAAGTCGCGAGAATCTTAATAGAACCTATTAAGAATATATTTCTGGGTTTATGCTTGTGTATACGTTTAACGTGCTTTGATTGCTTAGTTTAATCTATGTCCAATATATTTCTTCTTTCATACTCAAACCTTGTTTGACTCATTGTAATATATTGATAGTATTATGTTTACAAAAAAAGATCACATTTTGATCATGAGACATTTTAATCAATCAAATCGCAGTGATTCATCATTAGGGCAATCAGGGACACGATGATCTTTTATATATCTAATCAGAACATATTCATTTTGAAATGAGAAAGGCACACGATGGTCATCTAGGCAGGATGTGTTCGTTTTTCAAAACTTTTAAAATACAAGATTTTCCCTTGAATTTTGAAATAGACTTGTGGCTTGAATACCCTAATAGCACAGATTAGTCTTGATTTAATATAGCATAGTTTTGCTTTGATGTAAGAAATAAATTAGTTGGAAAATTAACGATCCACAATTTTATTCTTGGAGATATTCACTCCAAGAGATTCCCCTTAGGATATGTGATGTTCCCAACAAACAATATCTCCTGGATTTCTCCGATGATGATATTTTCTAGGAACCTTTGACACTTACTCTTTTATTCACCTTCTGATAAGGACTAGGACTCCAACAAAGACAGGAACAACAGATATTTTCATGTTCCACATTTTGGTAACTTCCGGCTTTTAATTTTGACAAATTTTCTATTTATTTGCTTGCGACAGTGCTCTCGGATGACACAGACATGACAATGAGAATACATTTATTGTTTTTTCCTGCCTTAAATAACAATATTTGGCCTATTTGCAGTAATCTTTTTGTCACTTTGAATTGGGATATCCCATCATATGAAAACAACTTTCCCTTGAACTACTGTGCTTGGATTATGTTCATACCACTTTAAGGGCACTGCGACATTATCTTCTTCTTCTTCTGCAGCTTTTCCCATTTTTATTTGGGGTTAAAGTTAGGGTTAGCGACATTGTGATGTTTACATATTCTTTAGTGCACGCAGATTAGAGCTCTGTCCTGTCTTTCAAAAATTTCTTTTTTCGCTAGAGCTGGACATTCAACGTTATGTGTTCTATGGTTTCATCAAACTCACGATACAATCTGCATTTTGAATTTGTCACGTCTTCTATGATCTTGTTTCAATAGTTTTGTGGCAAGGCTCTGATCCTGTACCGCGATGACAAATCCTTCTCTTTCCCCCTTCAAGCTATCACTTTTCAACCATTTACGAGTGTCTTCCTTATCCGCACTTTGTTTACTCTCTCGGTATATTTCCCATGCCTTAGTTTATCCTCGAAAATGTCTCTTAAGATTTCTGATTCTCTTTTTGTTGAACTCCTCTGGTCGTCTGGCACATTTTGTAATCGACAGATTGTCCTCTTTTTCAACATCTAGGATTTAAATCTCTCTCTTAAATGCGAGTGCTTCCTTCTAAATGGCTACAGTTTCCTCAATTTTTATGGTAGTACCCTTCTCTCAATAACTCAGCTTTTTTTCTCTCGGATATATTTCAAGGCCTGTGGCGATAGTCTTATAAATGCAAATTAGTTGAATCAAACCACACCCTGCATTTTTCCTGAAGTAAATCTTGTCAACATCTACATTGGGTGGTTATTATTATTTTTTGTTATTATTATTATTTTTATTATTATTATTATTATTATTATTATTATTATTATTTTCACTTTTTGCATCAATATCAAGCTGGTTACTCTTAATAACCAGATTTTTTTATTCCTCTTCTTTGGCATGATTAAAAAATCTATATTGCAATTTGAGTAAGTGTACATTTCTAGGCTGTCGGTAAAATTTACTTCAATTCTGAAATGAATCAAATTAATGTTGTATTTAAGGACTCGTGGTATATAAATTAAAGACAAAGGACAGTATCGAGATAAAAAACGAGTTCAATTTTTTTCTAATCAGGCTAGTCTTTTGCAAGAGGTTTTTTTTTGTGGTTTCTTTGGTTTTAACCTCATTTTCCCCATTAACTAAAGCTCAGACGGTGGACATAGATTTGGCAGTGAGGAATTTCATGGCCGGATGCCTTACCTGACAATGGCTTTTTCTTTTGTAAAGTTCCAAAGTCGCCCGCTCGTAGTATCGATCATGGAACCTCTTGAGTATGGTCCAGTTGCACTAACCATTAAGCTACGGCTTCCCCCCAGTCTTTTGCAGGAGTATATTACGCAAAAATCTGAATAAACCGGAAAACTGTTGAGGAACTCAGCGTCTCAAGCCACCAAGTTTGCAGCTGTTATGTAGTCCGACTAATCCTGAAGAAAAACGTGCATTTTATCTGCAAAACATCATTTAATACCAATTTTCTGTCATCGCCAACCTCAATAAAATTTACAAAATTAGTGATAAAATTAAAACAAGAGGACTTTGAATCAGTCAAATAAGGTGATATATAACTGGATTGATTTTACTCTGTATAAAACTAAGAACAGATCAGAGTGGTTTCTATTTTAGTTCTTAATATAAGCACCTCCTGAAATTTAGATTTATATACTTTGAACATCAATGATTTAAGCAAGTGGAAAATATTCTTATTTACTTATAATCCAGTGATTTTGAGGATGACTTTTGGAATCATCACAAAAATTAACCTTTGATACCAATAGCAAGATAAAATATAATAGAATATATTATAATATAATATAATATAATATAATATAATATAATATAATATAATATAATATAATATAATATAGTATAATATAATATAATATAATATAATATAATATAATATAATATAATATAATATAATATAATATAATATAATATAATATAATATAAACGAAGAACTTCTTAATGCTTAGAGTCACCTCAATACAAATTTAATATCGCTGTAGATTTAATGTATTTCAGTATTAACTATCTAGGGTCAACGATAAATAGCTGATCTGCAAAGTTCAAAAAACATGATAGTGCAAAACAAAAGTAACTAAAAGGTAACCAAATAGGATGTGCTAATCTGTCCCACTAACCCACATAATAAAATTTTCTGCAATTGATTACTTCCTGATGTTCTTCAGAAGAGAGAAAAATCAATTAGTTACCCATTGATAGTATAAAACCGCAAATCTTTGCTTGCTCTAGGGGTAATCTTTCAGATATCCGTTCTATTAGCAACAATTTGCAAATAAGCCATTTTTGGTAATTGTTTTGTTTTATAATTTTTCCTGTGGATACACATGGGTATTAATAACAAGTGTCTGCCCCTGACCACCAGTCAAAAGTCTTAACATTTATCCATTATAGTTGGGTTTTCTACAAATAACAATTGCGTAAACATATTCACATCATACTTCAAAACTAAAACTAAAACTAAAACTTAAACTTTCCCTTGAGACAAAGGCAAATGATCAGTTAAAGATTTATAATTTTACATAATTTTTCAGTGCCATTTTTCTTCCTTGGGCCTCACTTGAATCCATACACTTAACATGACAACATTGTCAGAGATTTAAGAGCTTTATCATGTCTTGAGTCGTAAGCTTATTCTGAGCTACGTTTCGAAAGAGACTTCTTTCGTCTTCAGCCTGACGATAGGAGATGTATCTCTCGAAAGGTAGCTCACAAAAAGCTTAGGACTCAAGACATGATAAAGCTCTTACATTTATTGCTTCCTCTGAGTCCCTAAAGTTCAGAATTTTCAACATTGTCAGAGTTTAGAACTTTGCTTATTTTAACAGAGGAGAACAATCCTGTAACTAAAACGACAAACTCTTCTTCAAGGTATAATAGGTACTTTATTTCACAAATGTGTTTTACTTCCACGACATACATTAAGGTTTAATAATCACTTTAATACCTCTACTTCGCCTCGCACGTTTATAACGTTGTATAGGGCTCGTGATATATGGGTAGGGAAGGGGTGTGTAATGAAATGGCAACACTTTTTCACCAAGCATAGTGAAATCATATTTCCGTGTTGTACACATTTTGTCTTGGTTCCAGTTTTACATCAGTTGATCGAGTATTCATTGAGTCTTAACATTATTATTTTACGCCAGGACTTTCTCTTCATATTGTATTTTGGATTCAACCTTTATTGGCTCATAACTTTGAACCAAGTTTTCTCTGCTCTTTCTCTAGAGAGATGACCTCCAACAATTAGTGTTTTGAAACGAACGATCCAAGAAATGTTTCCAAAAATATGACCAAACGTTCCTACACTTTCATAATTTAGGTATTTTTTACTGGATATATATTACAATATTTTAAAAGACTTTTGATCCGGAAAAAAACTGCTATAGTTACATTGGTATTTCTATGCTATGAAAATAAGTAGATATACTGTACACCACTACAAAACCTAATAAACAGGACTTTTTTCACAATGGACTTTACTTAATTTGACTCTTTCCTGCCAAAACAGCTAGGAGCTATGGTGCCCAGTGACATAGATAAATGGAATGGCAACGAGAAACCGGAAGTAAACCCTGAGCGAGTGAAATACAAGATTGATATATGGAGATGCACATCTATCGAGTGTATTCCTTTACTTTTATTTTCATCAACTCTATTTACTATCCATATTTTACTATATTAGTTCAATCTGATATAGTTTTTCGAGAGTGGCTCTTATTTTTTCCCTGTTAAACATACTCAAGCATTTACCAACAAACATGAGGCTACCGCTGATCTTTGGCTGTTTAGAGATGTGACTATCTTCGGCTCATGTCCCGCCATTTCTAACAGAAACAACTTAATTTTGGTCTGTTGCTGCTGAGGGTCCAGCCCCTTTTGTTCTCAACAGAAAGGTTAATTGGATTGGATGTTAATTTCACCGACAATGAGACCATTAATCTAATAAAATTGTCATTGTTTTCTTGCTTCTTTTAGCTAGAAATACAATCATGTTAAAACTTGTTACTATGCAGTGTTGCTTTCCATTAGAATAGAATGGATAACATATACAGACTGAATGTCTGCATTACCTTCAATAATTAAGCTGCAGTGAATCCCTGGCAATTGGTCTTTTTCTCCAGGTAATATACAGGTAATATTTTGGCTATTATAAATCTGAATCTCATTTTTGTCTTTTTTTACAGACAATAATATTGAAGTAAGTCAAATAATAAAAAATGACACTGACGATAACATTCTCAAAAAAGTTATTGTAATTACAGACTGGTTAACTCCTTGAGAATTTTACAGTATTCGATTGGAAAAAAATTCATATTGCATATAGAATAATTGATCGGTCAATTAATACACAATACTTTTATAGAGTTTCTAAAAGTTTTTTGCTATGTTTGGGAAAAATCATTTTATTTATCATGTTTTGATGCTCGTGCTCATTAATTCCCTTTCTGTGATTTTATATACTACAAATATACTCTTGTATTACTACAGTTATGTTTGTAGTTTTTATCAACGTAATGTGCAACTAATGTGCAATTTTCGCGTTTTAGTCCGTTTTTACCTCAGATAAATTGATAGTAAATTGGGATGTTCTGTATATACTGATCAAAACCTATGATAAGTACAATACAACTATAATGATTCCATAATTAAAGGGTATTGGTCCAGTTTATGGACAATATGATCCAAATTTGGCAGCCAGTATATTTTGTAAATATCAAAGAATATAATATGCCTTCTGTACTGTTGGTACTAAATTAACATGGCTGCATCCAGAGTATCGATAACAACTGGCGTACATTCATATATATGTATATATACATATATATATTCTAACACAACTAAGTGAATTGTCCCCAGTTACCCTAAATTATACCACAAAAACAACACTTGTAAACAGTATGAACAACCAATGAAGTTAACAATTTATTAGAACATAAATTTTCGAGGCACCACCATACCAACATAGCACATTTTCAGACCAGCTACGCTGTTAGTAGAGCTGAAAATATAGGTGGGTTTATAAAGTAGAATGTTAGTGCCCAGAATCTTTATGTTGTAATAAATGTTTAACTTTTAATCAAACTTTGATGGTTGTTCCTACTGTTTACATGTTATATATATACATAAANACTTCTTTAAGTGTTTTGTTTTTCTCACACGTTTTGAAGCATACAAAATCTCTTTTTCTGTACCCTTACCAATTTCCTCGTAATACACTACTTTTTAACTTCCTAAACGCATTCACATAATAGGCTTCTTACAAGTATGTACTCACATACCCATTACAACTTCTATTATCTTGCACACTGTTTCAAAATGACATTTTTGAAGTACTGTATATCTTTTTGCAACAAATCACCTTTTAAGATCCAAGCTGTTGGAGAAAGCTTTTCGAGTGAATAGATCATGTTTGATTTAAGTCATGGTTCATTGAAAGAGTAACAAACTAGCTTTACAAGAAAACCCATAACTTTCATATGGACAATGCTATCTAACTTCAAATTTAAATACAGTTTCTACTTGTGTGGTTTTCTTTTCTTTGACAAAGTTAAATCATCGGTGGAATTTTCTATTAGAATAGATACAAGAATAAATACACGCAAATACGTGATTCGGGGCTTGCTGTACACTATGATACCGTATCATTAAACTAGTCTACAACTGTTATTGAATAAACTGTTATCTGGTCGTACTTTATTTAAATTTTGTAAAAGAATTCCTTACTTATCATCCCCCAAATGTAAGAGGATGCAGAAATAAAACTTATATCTGTACTTCACCTATATCAGAAAATAATTCAAATCTGGGTGGTCTTGAAGGTGAGTTACTTGTGTTAACTATTTTTTTGTAGGAACGTGCAGAATTAAAATAACGTAGCAGTTCAAGTTCCAGAATCTTTTTTTTACTTCAGTACTTAATTACACTTATCATATGATGATATGTTAAGATCTTATTCATGCAGTATTTTGGGGTAGCACCCCCCTTAAAAGTTACACCACAGATATAGGTCATTTTGAAAGATACAACCTCTGCGACCAGCTATTAATGCCTAAACTAATAAATATGAGCTCATTCTTAGGGACCTTTGAAATGAAGACTCTATTATCAAACTTTAAATGAACGAGATAAAAAAGAATGGGGCATGAAAGGATTGAAGGGGGAAAGGGAGAGCGAAAAAATGAGAGGAGAAGATAGGAGAGAGGAAGAGAGAAGCTAGTAAGAGAAGGAAGAAGCAAAGGGAGGAAAAAGAAAACTAAATGAAATAAAAACTAAAACGGGAATTTTTAATCGCAATTAAGCGATCCTTAATTAAAAACGATTTGTAGCTATTCTATTTCAAAGGTAGGTATTATTAATTCTATAAAATACATCTTGAAATTTAGCCTTGTAAAACAAGTAAGGAAGTAAAATCAACCATTCACCGAGACGACACTCACTTAGCATTCAACTAGTTTGCTTTTCTCCTGAGAGTTAAGTTTTTTTAACACCGAATTACATTTTCTGATAATATTTCCATTATTATGCGTGCAACAGTGAATGGTTAAAAGACTTTGTTACTGAAAATTTGGTCAATGAAGATGACTTGATTACTAAGAAGATTCTCTTTTGTAAGGATCATACTGTTGGTATGATTGCTGTTCTGCAGAGAATGGATTGGAATTTTTTTATTTTTCTTGTTGTTGTGTTGATTTCCTTGTGTATAATCCTGTATTTTCCCAGTCAAAGGTGTGATCTCGTGTCCAGCAGTGTTGGGCTATTTCATGATTCACCTTTCTGAACAGCTTTCTTGTGTTCTTTTTCCTTTTGACCCAAAGAACGCTTTGATTCACCAATGTAGGAGGCAGGACATTCCTTACATTGTAGTCTGTAAACTATGTAGTTCCTCTCTTCAAGTGGGACTGGGTCCTTTGTGTTTGGGAGAATCTTCCTTACAGTGGGTAAATTGATTCTTTACATAAATGGCATCGCTGGCATCATATCAAGAATAAACAAAGATAACTTTCCCTGTGTGGTAGTTATTTTGGTACTGACTTTACGAACACTATGAAACAATATTGCATGTTCTCATACCATTTTTTAGAACAATTTGAGTGACTGACTGACTGACTGAGTCATCTCCATGTATCACTCCTTCAGAACAACACATTTCTACTCTTCCCATACCTAACAATAAGAAATGATCCTTACATTTTACATTAATATGACCTAGATCCCCATATCGTCATGTTGGCACATGTTTCCTTTCGTCAGGAACTATTATTTAATTTTGTTATTATTATCATTATTCTTACCAGAATCACTATAATTGTTACAGTTATTATTATAATTTTTATTCCAACGATCTCTAAAACGATTCTTGAAATTTAATTAAAATTCTGACCTCCAACACCTATAATTTAAGATCCACCATTTATTTCTAGTAGCTATGCCTTTTGTGTAACCAATAAGAAAAACAATTTGGGAACAAATAATGAAAGAAAAGGTGTTTGAAGTTATATTTAAATATTTCTGAAGCATTTACTAGCAGTATTATGTTCATCTCGCCACGTATTCTACTGATTATATTTGTTGTACAGCAACGTCGTAGTCTCTGAAAATATGGCTCTTATATCTATAGTGTTTTCTAGTTTGTCTATCAGATGTGATTTTTCTAATTCGCATTTCCATTGCAATATTGCAAAAATACTTTGTTGCATTCTGTGATAAAACGAACTTTGATAAAAAACTGATGTTGAATTTAGAAATGGGTTAAACACAGAAATATTGAATTGTGGCGAAAAAAAGACCTTTGATTAAGATATTAAAACGTGGTCTCGACTTAAGTAAGTTGGTCGATCAGATTATATTAATAATATTGAGTAAAGGCTTGTTCTAAATACGTATCAGTTAATAAATATGACTCTTCTATTTGAATGATCAGCTGACGATCTTCACATAAGAAATGGGATTTATTGCCTAAGTAGATGCGCTGACCTTTATCATGCTTTTTTATAAGTGGAATATGAGTCAGTTTCAAACAGATTATTTCATTTAATCACTTAACTGCTGCTAGCTGGATGATATAGCCACTCCATCCTTCCCTGTATTATCAAAGCGTCACCAATAGCAATGGGCGTTTAGCAGTCTGTGAAACAAAATCCAATTAGAATGTGCGGGTTCTAACAAATTAGTAATGTTTTATTTTCAGGATTAACTCTTTTTGTTGCAAAAAACCCAGTAATATCGGGTTTTTCCAAAAACCTTTCACCATAAAGATGATTAATTTAACCTTAATATCATGCTTAATGGATTCCTTTTTCTTTCCATCTTTATATTCACAAAAATATATTTGCTACATCATTTTTTCTTAACAGAATTTTTCTTTGAATATTAATGCTGTAAAAAAATTTGCAGAAAAAAGAATGCATAATCACATTAGCTGTGACCAAATATTTTAACTAAATCTTTAAATAACGATCAAATGACAAAGAATATCCCTTCAACGAAGTAAATCGTCATTCATGGACAAACGTATTATTTGGAGTGACTCTGTGCAACCATTTTTGGTCTTAAGGTCACTCCTTAAATTTCTGTTGTCCCCCTTTGGAACGCAAAAACTGTGATGCAAAACATTTGCCGCCTAGTTCCTACGACATCACTACCACTACAGCACTACTACTATATTTCTACTCCTGTTGCTATTGTTCTTCTTTCTAATACTCCTACTACCAACCAAATACTGTTACTACTACTACTACTACTACTACTACTACTACTACATTTCTATTATATTTCTACTATATTTCTACTATATTTCTACTATATTTCTACTATATTTCTACTACTGTTACTATTGTTCTTCCTTCTATTCCTCCTGCTGCCAAACAACGCGTCATAAAAGAGTTCTGAAGCCTCATCCATTCCCATATTTACATACGATGGGAGTCTATTACAGCTATAACGACTGCTGTTGCTGCTATTAGTAGTACTACTGGTACTACTAAGCAAGAAGTCATGCAGGAGACTTGGAGGTTTACCCTTTCAATTTTGTAGCTTAGTATTAGACTTTATTTACAATATTTAATTGATACATATTGTAAACTAATGCACGTAATTAAGAGTTCTATCATAATCTACCCAAACATTCATTGAAGTGGCCTTAACGGCTCACCTCTTACTTCCGTATTGATCCTTGTTTTGCCCATACATTCTAAGATTTTCTTCTAAAACCATTTCTTTTCTAAGCAAATAAGTGTTAAGATAACCCCTATACTCTGTTATGGTACTGGCTCTTATTTGAAAAACGTTTTTGTGCCAATTTTTTCTCTATTAAGTAAAAAAGTTGGAACGTCTTTCAAAGATCTGTAGCTTTAACATTTTTGTTAGATCCCTAGATTTAGACTAAGGTTTCAAGTCACACAACATAAAAGGCATCCAAAAACAATGAGAAATGTTCAAGCAATAACAGGCCTTTAAATATACAAATCACCAGTATGTTTGAATTATTGAAGAAATTAGCTTTTCTCATTCTTTGTAAACTTTTCCATATGTAACATTTGCTGCATAATAGTTCAATTTATTTGGATACGTTATATTCAGTTGGATGAGTTGCCAGTAGATTCTATGAGTGCTACTACTATATTGTGTATTCGCAATATACTTAATCATGTGACCCTGAAAATGCACGACTTAACTATACTTGTCTTTAAATGCATTTTTTGTTGTATGTACTGTAATAAAGCAAGATTTTTTTTAGTTCAGCCAGGTAAAATCGAGGTGTTTTCTGTTGGATATGCCTGCTACTTGTAATTTTACCGTAGAAGCTAATTTACGGACTCGCTTAATATTTAAACTTAGTAATTAAACTTTAATATTAACGGACAAAACTCTTTTCATTTTGCTGAAACAGGAAATCAACGCAAAATCGACATTTTACATATATATATATATATATATATACTCAAGCTACAGACAGTACTGTTTCGCCCTTTGTGGGTTCATCAGTGCAGCACAGAGTTTCTGAGACATAACTCTCAGGCCATGTTGCCGGAGCAAGCACAGCCTAAGAAGTTATTGTGGGATCCTGTCAGAGTGCTCAAACTACGCATGCGCAGTGAGCTCCGCATTACGCAAACGATATATATATATATATATATATATATATATATATATATATAT
>RDPX01000019.1:3602051-3628315 GCA_003991215.1 Morbakka virulenta
GCAATAACAAATATCCAGTCTGAATTCAATGCTGCAATATTAGACTTAGTACTTGTACTAGGATATCTTTCCATGTATTGTTAGCTATCAGACCAGGAGTGGGGAGTGCTGTGGTCATAAGTTGTTGTCATACAACAACAACCGCTTGAGCAATGTGCCTTTCCTCACTGGTTGTGGGGTGGCACTTGCAAGGTTGAAGTGATGTTGCCATTTTGATTTGGTTTCTATTTATCTCACTCTTATGGCTGCAGTACATGTGCCTGCATTCAACTTACCTGGCTTGTTGCTGGGCGCTGAATGCGGGTTTTTCACCCAACCACCAATAAATGGTGTGTAACCACTCGATAATAATAATAGTTATTGAAAAAATAAGGAAAATTTATTTTTTGATATTAACACGTACTACTACAAACCTCCCTAATCAAGGCAGTTGGCATTGGCTTTCCTTCTTTGCAACATTAAATATCTTACTAATATAATTTTTAAAACGATAATGGGTAAGAGTTTGTCATAGGTTGGTTTCTACAACAGAATATTATGTACGTAGTTCAAATGATTATATCGGATAGTTTTGTGGAAAATAGGTGCTCTGTTTGGTATATTGACAGATATTGGCCTTGATGGTACACCTTCCAAGTCACCTAAAAGGTCTTGCTAAAAGCTGTAATGCTGAGATATGTCACCAAGTATAATGATCATCTTGAAGGTACGTTTTGCAGCTGATGACAACAAAAGAAGGATTTCAGGCTCAAAGCAGAAAGAACAAGGAGATTGACTGAGGTTCCATTTGGATTGGATTTTACGAGTGACAAGTTTACTGTTTAAAAAACGAATGGTAAAATTGCAGTTATTTTTGGGTAGATTTCTTTGAACGTCAAGCCCAAACTTGTAGCGTTTGAAGTAGAATTGTCAAACAAAAATAAAAGAATGAAACCTTAAATGATGATACAAGTTTCTAAACGCTTGTTTGCCTGAATAGCTTTTATAACTTGTTAGGTGTTCCTATATACACCGTATTGGATATTAGTACTATCACTAGTGTTTTTCATTATGATCAGATATTTTCGCAACAACATTAGTAGTATTAGTTAAATAATAAAATTAAATAATAATAATAATAATAATAGTGTGACGAAAAATTTTACCAAATTCATGGAAAAGATTGGGATTGAGATCAACATTGCCGAAGTCCAGAAAACAACACAATTAGGAACAGCTAGGATTCTGCGAAAGGTATTAGAGCACTGAAAGGGAAAGACAACGATGAGAGACCTTTGGTTACTGGTTGTAACCGGCTCTCTCGCACACAGAACGGCTTAAGATTAGCCAGTGCATTAGTTGCAAATTGAAGATAATAATAATAATAATAATAATAATAATAATAATAACAGAATATTAAAGCGTTATGACAGAGTCGGTCAATATATCTACTGAATGTTATGTAAAGATTTCAAACTTCCTTATGATAAATATTGATGAGAGCATAAACCACTGTGTATAACAGAAAACAAATTTATCTAAATACCCTGGGATTTCAGCATCCAAACTGACAGTATTATTCAGGAAAATGGACCAGATATTGTCATTACGAAACATCAAGATAATAACTGTTTCCCCATAGATATGAGCTTTCCTGCTGATTGTAACACATCATTAAAGGCGTTTGAAAAACTTGGTAAGTGTAAGGTCTTGAGATAGAAATCACAAAGATGTGGCGTCTTAAAACCACTACAATCCCTCTTGTCGTTGGAGCTCTGCGAATGGCATGAAAAAATCCACAATATTGAATATAACTCTTTCTGAAATACAGAAGGTCACACATAGGTACATCACACATCTTGCATTAAATTCTTTCTACGTAGATTGTAGACTCAATATTCTTTTTGTTGCGTAAGGTTGCAGGGTGGGACTTGGCACGGGTCGTACTTAAACAAAGCAAATTCAAAACATATAAAAATAACAAAAATAATAATATTAATAATGATAAAATGATCAAGGACTTTTTTTCTTTTAGAACCTGTAAAAAGAAGAATTTATGCAAATGCTGTAATCTGTGCTTTCACATGCCATTAAACATTCTAAGGTAAGCTCATAGCTAGTTCCATTGCAACTATTTTTTTATACGGTTTCGCTTATTTCCTTAAGAACGAAAAATCTTTTTCAAACCTTTAACAGTTTGTGATAATAGTCCGATTTTCAGACGTCTTTTTAAATGGGATTTGATATACCCCTTTTTTTAAAATGATTTCTTACTTCTTCATTTACGTTTACTAGTAATTACATAATTTTACTAGGAAAATTACATTTTCATTTTAGCTACAATGTTCTGGGGAAATGATCCATTTTTGGGGTCTTAAAAAAACGAGCACTTGAGTTCATCCGAGGAGTTTCTATAAAATCTACTACACATTTGTTTCCAAATTATTAATTAGCACGTATTCAAGAAGAGAGTTGAAAAGAAAATAATCGTTTTCTAACGCAACACTGAGTGTGTTCAACTGGTCATCGTTGAGGATTCGATATGAAAAGTACGTTTGTCAATAAATTAGAATGTCTGAACAGCTACTGAAATTTTTGGTTGAAACTTCAGGGGTATATTCCGACTAGTAAATGTATTAATAGCTTGGCCTTGCGTCATTTACCTGGTAGAAGCTCTGACATCCATGAGATTTAGCACCCACAGGTCACCGTTTCCAAACATACTATTGTTACCCAATTTCAATGATGGTAGAAGTTTAGATAGGGTTATTCTACCTAGAAGGTGTTACTCCAAAGTGCTATGGAATTTTTGTTAATAATGGAGAAGGGTGCCTTTGATGTCTGTGAGTAATATTAAGGCATTAATCTCCCCTGGGTAAGTAATCTGACGTTGACATAAAAGATTTGCATAAATATGGTTCTCCATTTAGACTACAAGGCAAAATGCTTCGGACTTTCTTCTCATGCTGGCCTTCAATTGCAGTATTTCAAGTTGTTGTCTGTTCCTTTCTAATCTGGAGGGAAATCGTGACAAAAAGTATTTCGTAGCGTCAAAGAAAATGAATTCATCTGACACTCAAGGGTTTTTTTAAATCTAATCCATAATGTAAATCAATGCAAACACCGTTATTACATCAAGGAGTTGGGCTCCAGTTCGCTTTGCCTAAGTGACGCCATCTTTAGGTTACCAAGTGCAGGAACTTTGTAACTCTCCTTGATTTCAAGTCATTTCACAAGTTCAGACAAATTACTGTACAGAGTAACGATATTGTGGAACACTCTCACTATTTCACTTTCCGCGTCTAGTTAGTAAATAGTCAAGTATTTCGTCTCACAGCTAATTCTTGCACTAATGTATGAAAGTAAGATTGGATATTTTTAAAAACAATCTGAGGCAAAGAAAATTAAATATTTCCGTTGTTCTTTATGTTACTGTCTTTAATCAAGATAGTTTTAATCTGGAGTTTTACCCGTAACAACAAAAGTCGTTTCAGGTGAGACTCGACAACATTCAGAATTTTATACAGCATACTTCTATGTAAGTATTAGTACACGTCATTAATCTTTTAATAATGAGTGCCACAAAACTATTTAAATACTGGGGATATTGCGTTCATTCATGCAAAAAACTGTCAGGGAAAAAATATGCAAACTTTTGAACACTTCGTTTAAAATTGTCGTCTGTTTGTATCTTCAGAGAATGTCTTTTTTTCTGCATACTGCAAATAGGATTCTTTACTTCAGTTCAACAAATGACAATTACTCGTTCAAATACGTTATATCTCTATAATTTGTTCTCTAGTGCCAGTGGCTTACAAGCACGGATACTGATGTCGATGGCTTCTTCAATTTGGTTAATTGGAGGTCCGTGATTCTGTGAAACATTACATTGTTAGCTTGTCTTGATGAACAACAGGCTCTTCCATTTCAAAATTGCGAAACTACTGCAACACTCATGTTGAGAATTTTAGCTCCATTCTCATCTTGTCATCTTTTCTACCTAAAAAATCAGAACAAAACCTTTCTCATTTATAACAAAAATCTCTAAAAGTTACTGATAGTAGGACTTTCACTAGCACATTTTGATTAGCTGATAGTTGAGTCTTAAATTAATCAAAGTTTTTTTTACTCAGATTGATTGGGATCGATAGACGGATGTGGTACTTACATTCATTTTTGTGTTTGTGAATGGAAAGTAGGGTAGTACTAAAAAACATAAAATATATTGTCTTCAACATAATTTTGTGCCTAGAAGTTTTTAATTGTCAAACTACTAAATTATGCATAATCTTATATTTCTAGTACCTAAAAAACAATTGCCTCATTGATCTCCATAGACTGAAAGAATATATGCTTCTTCTGTATTCATCCTTTGTTTTGTGCACGTACAAAGAATCTTTCAAAAATATTACTGAATTCAGAAGTCATTATGGGACAAGAGAATTTAATATAACCAAGGCAAGGCGTTCTTTAGTTTCAAGAAAACTTGAGAAAGTAAAAATACAAATGTAGTTAACCACCTTGAGTTTTAGGAATCACAAAATAAAGATGATTGTGACAAGGAGTTCATATTCCTATTTCTTTTTAACAGTTATTAACGATTTCAAGCTCATCCGACAATGTGACAGACCTCAAATGTATTTTTCACTCATACAAAAAAAGGTTCATAAAAGAGGTTAATTGATATCAGTCTTTCGCAGTGGAACGGTTGAATCAAATAACTGTTCCATACATACAGATTTAGCTTTGTCCTTACAAGACGGATTTTAAAGATACTCAGATGTTAAAGAGAGCCTGCGTTCCTACTTTTTAAGAATCTTTATGCTTTCTGAACAACTGAAAATTCATATGCTTTCTGAAAACTCAAAATTCATGAAAGGACATTACCACTTACAAATGCCCCGTTAGCTCTACAAAATGCAGCCACAGCAGAGCACTATGATCAGTAACTAATGAGAATATCATACATGTATTTAGTAAGTAACTCCAGAAGCTGGCCGTGGTATGATAAATAGTTTTGGATGCCAATATCAAATAAAGGATTTATACAGTCTACCTTTAAGTTTAATACAGTTTACTAAATAGTCTACGGTTACTGGTTTACAAAGTTTCTTCTTGAGTAAAAACAAAGTCTTTCTGCCAACCAATGTCAGGTAGATATGTTTGTTTGTAAAAGCAATCATTGAAATCAAAATTTCTGTGGTATTTGTGAGAACGTTTTTGTCGTACTCAGCTAAGGAAAAAGAGGACCTCGGTGGGTTCTTGAAGTTTGAAAATCAAAATGAAATGATCATTTTACTCTACAATTTACTGGTTAAACAGATGTCTTCTACTTCTTTGACGTTAAATGAAAACTATTATTATATCTAATATATATTAAATATATATAAACTGGTAATTCTTATTACTACTACTACTTACAAGAATGATAATAATAATAATCATGATGATGATTATTATTATGATGATGACAATTAAAAATTGTGATGAAAATTATTATAAAAATAATTATTTTACTTTCCAACTGAAAATATTGTAAGAATAAAGTGTAAGAATGTGCTACTAGAGAGTCAGAAAAATGACAAAAGATTCTAATGGAACTGATGAAGAAATTTACAAATGCAACACCAGAGTACCTTGGTTTAAGCTGAAAATAAAGGAGTTATATTTATTCCATTGGGATTTAGCATTATGTCAAAAGTAGTGCCACTTCAGCACTCACTCGACATTGTTAATAGTTAGTGCCATCTTGTAGTTGTCTCCGCTAAGTGCAAGTAACAGGCTTGCGGCTGTTGACGAAGAAGCATTGGATACAAATTATCACTTTTCTTCTCTCTTTTTCGCGATACCTCTTTTTCGATCCTCTTAAGTTACACAAATAAGTCCCTAAATACAGAATATTCAATTAAAATACCACTTTTTTAGGTTTTGAGTCATAATCGAAATATTTACTTAACTTACACAAGTAATATTTGCTTGAGAGATTAAAACAATCAACTTACTGTAATTACAGGCTCTTGAATGAAGGTCAATTCTACAATGTTGTCAAAGATGCTCTCGCAATAAGCTCCACTAAACTCACTCATATCATGACACAGAGGGCACACATTTTAGTATGGCGTATTAGCTTTCAAGTTTGTTTCGAATCCTACAATCAACTCTACTACGCAAAGCTGCATGTCATTGCTTACGAAATGTAAAATATGTGTGTGTGTGTGGGGGGGGGGGGGGGGGCGTTGCTAATTATAAAAGGTTAGAAGAACTAAAGTACGTCAGCGAAAAGATTAGATTTGTCAGTGGCTTTTAAGACTTCAGCAAGAAACTGTAGATTTGAATTATGTCAATAAGTGTATTGATCATGGTCTAGTTCTATTTACACCCACGACATTTTAGCATATTGCTCTGTAGTTTATACCTTGGCAGTTTAGCCATTGGTAAAGAATTGGTGCAAGATGAATAAAAATATAGCACCTTATTATACATAAGTTCACTATCAATGCCTTGTTTGTAGTTACCTCTATTAGATTTTAAAACCATTTTGGCGCTTTGATAAGTGTCATACTGAATATTCATACCACTCCAGGTACTTTTTCATAAATATCTTTTTAAATTTTACAGCTTTTTCTAGAATTTCGAGCGACTGCATAATACTAAGCCAATTTGACTGAAGTAAGAAAACTCGGTCAAACTGGTTTTCGAATTAGACCATACCATTTAGAGTTGCTTTTACGGAAAGTTCAAGCCATTTCCGGATGTATTTAGAGACATAGTTATCCAGTTTCTTTGTGACACGTGTTTCTGACAGACTTTTTACACTTTCTTTATGGCGGATCTCCACTAGACGATTTTTGTGACGATCGTCCTAAAAATTCGCGACGATTTTTCTCACGAAATTTTCAACGATTTCGTACAGGCATCTCCACTACCAGACGATTTTTTGGCGTCTTTCTGTAAACGAAAAACACATCTCGTAATGGCTGCCGTAAATAAAAGATATGTTCTCTATTTGCTGCTTCGTCAAAGGAAATTACTTCTTTATTATCAGCGTCAGAAAATGCTTAAGCAGAATAACGAAACTATAAAAAAGAAACGTCGGTTCTGGGTAAGAAAGCTCTACGAGGAAAGAAATAGAAAGGGAGAATTTCACCTTTTGATACAAGACTGACGACTACACGACCACGAAATGTTGACCTCGACATTAGGAAGAGTACAACTAATATGAGAGAGCCTGACCAGAGACTAGCAGTCACACTGCGATATTTAACTTCATTATTGGCAGCCATGCTGAACTGATAAAATCGCTGAAAGCGTTTTTTCTGAAATCTGATTGGCTAATTCTTTGACAATCGTCAAGCCCACGACGAAAAGTTAAATCTGTTTTAACTTAACTTTTCGTCAGAACCAAAATCGTCAGAAGTTTCGTCAGAAAAGCTTATTCTTTGCTACTGCGCATGTGTCGTCGCTAATTCTCATGACGATCGTTACAAAATTCGTCTAGTGGAGATCCGCCTTTAGATAGTATATAACAGTGATACAACACTTTTTTGAAGATGTAGTAGAGCAACACATTGAAATAGTAGATGTGAAATCAGTTACTACATCAGATTTTTACCTTCGAAATAAAAAATCGAAATAAAAACCAAGATTCTTAAACGATTACCTGATTTTGACTGCTGAAACATGTTAAGTATTGAAAAATGCCTGAGCTCCAAACTCAATTGAAGAAGTCGAAAATTCTTAATTTCAATGGTAACACATTTATCGTTTTCATCTAGTTGTCATTTCTGTCCGTTTGAAATACCTGCTGAAAAGATTTGGAAAGGGCTAGTTCTCTTGTTACCCACTTCTGATAATGGCAAAATCGGCAAAGAGTTGAAAGTAATGGAGTATTCGAGAGGAATAAATACTGCAACTGGCCATGTTCATTTTGGGGAAAAACACAGCAAATTCTTCTAATACCTGGCCCTTCAGTATTTTATCTAGAATTATACTCATTTACTTCTTTGCTTACTTTACTCTACTCCGTTTCGTTTCCTCGACACATAAAATTTTGATGCTTCTTCTGTTGTACACTTCCACTAGAGTTCTTCTTGTTTCTGTCATTCTAACATTCCATATGACCAATTTCATAGCATACTACTGCTTTAGTGAAAGACGCTATTTATTTCCTTTTTAAACTTTGTTTGTTTTCTACATCAAGCAGAAGTTGTCAATCCAAGTTCCCCAAAAGGCAGGACCAAAGTTTTTTTCATTAGACTTTAAAAAATCCTGACGCCAGTTGAAGCGAAATGAAAGAGTCGAATATCCTTCTGCTATTAACCATATGATCCTAACGAGTAGGTATGATTGTAGGCAAGACCTTTTATCTAAGATCTCTGAATCTGGGAAAAAGCTCACCCCTTTCCGAAAATTCTAGGCCCTAGGTTTAACACGTATTTACACTTATTTTCAGTGAATTTAGGAACAAGGATGAGTTTCACTTCGTGTACTCACCAGACAGTGTAATAAAAGCAATGGTTTGATTCTGCGCTTCAGTCTTCTCATTTATACTCTGGTCACCTTTAACAAAATTGTTATTTAATACAGGTAAGCGAACTGCGTTTTTGGATCTGTCACAAATTATTTTCAAGATATAATAGTAACCTTAGTTTATCAAAGAAAAAAAGTATTAAGGGCTGTGGTTAGAGAATATCACGCAATAATAGTTAGAAGTCCACGTTACTAATTTCAGCTATCTCGTAATAAAATTGTCCGACAATAAAGGATACTTGACCTGGTACTCGAACTCTTCATTAGTTGATGACAGATAACTTCAAGGTTCAGGTTTTCCGAACTGATAGTTAATTCTTGTGGTTCGCACATTATCGGAAAGAAATAATCTTTGCTTCATTTCAATGGGATTCAAACCAGACTTTATTTCTAGCATAAAGGATTATATTCTCTGTGTGACTAAAATGCGTCTTACAGGTCTTCGCTTGGAGGCCATGAGAAAAAAAGGTAATGATCACATTCAGGAATAACAAACATGTCACTTCATAAAAATTGCAACTTAAGTAGCTAGTAAGTACACCTTTGAGTATCAACACGTAATAAAATACAACCACAGTTTTAAACACTAAGAATATCACCAATAAAAGTTAACCTCAGAAATCAGTATGGGGGTTTCTGATAACAGACAATACTATATTTTTGTAAGAAGATAATAATATTTTAAAGAGTCATCACAAGTTCGCGAAAAAGTTCTAGAAAACATTTGAAAAGATTAACAACTAAACATTAAGATATTATTTGGAAATGCTAGAACAGATATGTAAGAAACACAATGAAAGTCAAGGTTAAAAATCAAAACGCTACAAAATTTATGATGGTAAAATATTTAGTATAGAGAGCAAAGAAAATGTGATGATACGAGAAAAAATGCACCAGTACATGGAACCTTTCAATTAACAGCACATATAAAAAAGAAGTATCTGTAGGCATCCTGGCCGGCTACTGGATTTTTACTGTTTAAAATCACAACTGACTCAGCACACTGAACTCTGTTAATTTAATTTCATATTTTGAAGCACAGACTTGGGAGTAACGTATCCCTTAAAAAGTTTATATAAAAAATATATTAATATACATATAAGAATTAGTTTTATACAGTCATATGTGATTACTCTCTATCTTACGAAATCAACTGCCCTCTTATGATCATTAGCAGTAGTTAGACACAAATTAAAGTAGTTAGAACTTGATCAAACACACTGACTGATATACGCACAAACACCTAGTATTAAAAAAGCAGAAATGTATAGAAATTCGTTGGACTCATGAAGAAGCCGAGTTTATTCCGTTTTATTAATGATATGAAGGTTGTTTGCATATTAACGCAGATACACAAAGACATACAGATAAACATAGAGACACAGAATCACACAAAGACACAAAAGGAAACATAGATACACAAAAATAACCCAAGAGAAACTAAGGCACGCAGAGCGGCACAGAGCCACACCAAAGCTCATACAGACTTAAGTTTGCACTTATTACACAGGTTCTGCAGCTAAAAAGGGGCATTTTCTGTCATTGGTATGATATTTGAACGACTTCTCAACATTGTGCTGGTGGAATTATCGCAGAGTCTAGGTCTTCCAGATTTTCTCCAAATCATTTTTGGATTACGTATTCAACCTATTACTAACCCTCCTTCTAAAAGACTTGCTTCTTAGTATACATCTTGAGAGAAACGTTTGTCTACGGCAATATTGAACCTAATAAATCTTCCATTCGTCCGTAAATAAACTAAGGTTATCATCTATAAAGAGGTGTTTCCTCGTCTCATCTTGATATTCTTGTTCACCTTCAGACATCTGTTTGTAACTTCAGCAATCCTAACTTTTATATCATGGGTATTGTGCTAATGACTAGTTTCTTTCAACGTCTTCATTCTGATATAGCTTTTGTCTCGTTTTAATCTATCTTTTTATGATTGCAGTTTTTATCCTCGGAAAGATAGATTATGAAACTCTTTGGCTTTAGAATATGCGACTTCTGTTTTTATGTCTAAGGTCAATTCTTATCTCTTCACTTAACTTTATTTCTGTTTGTTCTCCACAATTTAATAATTTGGGTGGGTTTTTGTCTTAAATGCTTCTTAACCCACAAACAATCTAATTGGTAAATATGGGTGCAAAATTTCTTTAAATATTGTGGGTATAATAGGCTTATTGTTAGAGCAGATGCCCAATAAATTCGTTGCCATTGGTTTAATGCAATTTATTGTAACACATTTTCATTTATTTTTCTCTAATTTCATTTTTCCTTTAAACTTACTTTCATGGTTTTAATTATTTTATTCTTCCTATTAAAATTCCTCAAAAATCTCATGGGCATCACAGTAATCCTCGAAATGTTTCCCACGTGAAAAATTTGACTTTTAACTCAGATCAAAATCTAGAAAATGGTACCTATTGTATTACGTTAATCAGACAATATTGTGAAGCCTTTCCAATGCTCAAAAATTTATTTTTCCAATATATTACCATCTGATTTAAATACAAATGTTTTTACAATGAATCATCTAACAGATACAATTTTTCTTGAAATGATTTGATAATAACTTGGAATTTTCTTAATCACTATTGACGCTAAAACATGCTGCTGATTGATGATGACATAAGACTAGAGTTCAGAGAGAAACGAGAATAGCTTACTTTAATCATGGAATTTGACAACAGACGATGTTTAGTTAACAGATTATCGCCATTCCTTTGATACCCAAGATATTTCAATTCACATGACTCTTAAACAACACCATGACCACCATGTCAAGCACGATTGTACGAAATATCGCAAACAAAATTTAGCAGCCGACAGTACCCAGCCGACAGTTCCCAGACACCGGTTCCCAGCCGGCTTCAAAGCCATGACTTCTACAGCCATTAACATGACACCCACAACATTCGACAACTATTTAATTGAGATTGTCGAGTTATTTAAAACCAATCTATCAATTGTAATCATTGGTGTAAACTTAACATTTGTTTGACACCTTGTTTGATATTTTCCTTAATAAAAGAGTAATGTATCAGCTCATCATGCAGGAAAAGTAACAGTAATCACACACTAAATTCCCGACTTATATCCTGAGTTTGCAAGAAATCCTACACAAAACTTGCACACTGCTCCAAAGGGTATTCGTAATTAATTAGTCTCCAATTTTAAAACAGTTAACTGTCTGGTAGCCGATGTGGAGCAACGTATGAGAAATTGTTCTTTAGCTATTGCTAGTACAAATATTCCAATTTTTAAACCATTCATTGAAATACTCTAGTGTAAAGAAAAAGACGTTATTAAACAAACGGCTGTGAGAAAAGATCGGCTGTGTTATCCAGCCCGAAGTATATCGGCTAAAAATTGTCGTCTGCGAAATGTTGTGACATCGTCAAGCAACAAAGGCAAACTACACGTCAGCTACATAATTTATGCAGTAAAACCAAGCATTCCTTACATCTTTTACTTTGACTATCCTAGCGAAACATTAAGCAATATTTACCCAGAAATCGTGATGGCACAACATGAAGCGCCATTTGAGAGTAACCTGACACTTCTGAAATATTTATCAAATATTTGCCAAGTACTAATATCCTACAACGTAGTTGGGACTGATTTTTAGCGTAATTTACACGATTCTTGCTTTTGCGATTATTAGTCAGAGGACTATTTCTTTAGATTATTTCAGGGCTAATTAGGTATCCCGTCTTTTTTAAAAAATCACTTGATACACAATAACAAGCATGATACCTAAACGATACCTGTACAATATCTCTACCATACCATACCTGCAGCCGATAAAAAGTTTAGTAATTTTCATTTTTCATTTGACCATAGTAAACCCAATAGAATCTCTACGCTGATATGTTTTCAATATCGGTTCACTACTGCTACAATATTAAGGAACAGCCATTACAGGATTAAATTTAAATTTATAAATATCTATATTAGTGCTATTTTAGTAAAAAAATTGATGTGCTTAAAGAGTACCGATTAAATTCTAAAGTTAAGATATTATTGACAAATTAAAGTGATTTGTATCAGAGAAAATTAAGGTAATGGATTTATTTCCTTTGTCAGCCACTAAGTGGCATTATTTTAGTAGAAGGCACAATTTTAACAGTTACCTAATCCATCTTGAACCCAAAAATTTTCACCTGATTGTTACCAATTTTAACTTAACACCTCATTTTCTGATAAGCTATTCACTGATATAGCTATATTCTGTTACCACAAGTATGTTTTCATTTCTCTTTCTTTAATGTCATTCAAACTACATCAGTGCTAAAAAGAGACAGGTCATGTGTCATCTAATTTTATAGTAATTATAAAATCATAAAATAATCTCGACGTTTTGGTCACACTTTGTCCAGTCAGTAGAATTGAGAGTTCATAACGGCCAACACATATGTATACAAGAAGGTAAAGAGGCTACAAAGCTACAATGTTAAAACAACGAACGATAAAAAAGAGAAAAGAAAAACAACAATTCTTTTTTTTTCATAAGCCAATCATTAATAAATAAATTCAAAGGTCATGATATCGTGATCAAAATTTAATTAAGATTGTTATGATGGACCAATAAACTTTCCTTTAATTCAAGTACAAAATCTGAAGCGGCTGAGGCTATAATGGAGAAATTGCCTATGTTTTGAGGAGTTGTGATACGGCAGAAGGTTCGTTATTAATACGTTTTCTTGTTAATGGGTAAATAGCTAAGTGTTCCGACGCTTTTAGGCTCATGTAACGTATCATTTTTCCATAGTAGATATCATGGCAGCTGTCACACGTGAACGTATATACAAGGTTTGAACGCAAAGCTTTAGGAATACAATCGCATCTGGTGATACGTCATAAGGGATCTACAATAATCAAAACAATTACTGAGAGTTTTCAACAAGCCAGTTCTTAATTTGTGGGAACCCTATAATTAGAACCTCAAGTTTAGAGAGAGTATTTATGACATCTTGGCATCATATATAATATTCAAAAACGACTTGATTCATTCATCTAAAATATAAGTTGGATAATCGTTTTAACGTGAAGCGTTGCGGACATGCTGTACGTTTAGGTGAAATTTAAAAGCTTGCAGAATGTGCGATATCTTAACGTATGTAGTAGCCCACATTTATATTTTATAGGACGAAAGCTACAAAAAGTACTGTAAACATTATTAAAAATTGATTTCCAAAAGACATTAGTGGTAAATGTACCACCTTTTCGATTAACTTGTATGTCTAAGAATGGAAGACTGGCATCAACTTCTTTAAAAGTAATGTTAGGATAGCGACCACTCATATACAATTGGAATAAAAATACCTATTCAGGAGACAAAAATAAAACAAAAATGTCATCGACGCATTTCCTGTAGTAGACAGCTTAAACGTCGGCGGGGACACTCTTCTAACCATTGCCTCCGAGAATACGAGGGAAAAGTATCAGCTAAGCACACTCCTAGTGGAAGCCTATAGCAACACCGTTCACTTGCTTGTATATTTCATTGTCAAAGGTGAAATAAGATCGATTGGCAGCAAGTCTAAAATTCTCCTCAAACTTGCATTTCTTGAGGTTGTTAATGGTTCCAACACTTGAGTAGATCTAATTTAAACATATTTAAATCGTTTCATGAAAGAGGATTTTGGTAAGTAAGGAGTAAACATACAAACTAGCCATGAATAAATAAGATTTTTGTTCTTGTATTTCTTCAGCAGAGCTTAGAGAATCAGATGCTGCGAACTCATTTAAAACTATTTGTGTAATTCACCGGGAAACGATTGCCATTTATCCATTGGGAATTTCTCCATTACGCCCTAAGCTGACTCATATGTCGAATATGATGCAGGATATGTATAATGTCGTAAGGTGTAGACTTTTCTTACGTTGTGTTTTAAGAATCACTTCTCCCACCGTCAGGCTAACTCCCACTGATCAAAACCTTAATGATACATCACACCATCCAGTCTCAGTTTGATATCCTCTTCTCAACAATCTATTTCGAAGAATAACGAGCATCATTCCAAACCAATACGACCTTCAAAAAGTTCTCTTTTCTAATGGATACCTTACTTGTGATGTCCAGAGAGCATTATGAAAACCTAGCAGGAATAATCATGAATAAGGAAAAGAACCTGAAAAACAAATATATCTTCCCTATGTCAAGAGCATCAGTAAACAGCTAACTCTCCGACATCATAATATCAAGTGTTTAATTTTCACAACACCCACCCCGAGGAAGATAATCTGAAACCCAAAGGATCCAGTGCCACTTGAAAATGTAAACAGTACGATTTATAGACCATATTGTACAGACAATTCTGCGCTCTGCATTGGAAAATCAAAGCGTTCTTCGTGTAAAAGAGAAAGCAAACGTAAGAAAAAAAAGAAAACAGCAAAAGTCATGAAACAACAGAGCACTGCTGGACAAAACATTACACTGTTGACTGGGAAGATAAAATGGTCTTGGACAGAATAATAGATACTAAAACAAGAAAAATTAAAAAATCAACCTTCCCTTTAGTACAGCAATCACATCAAAATGATTACTTAAACTTTTCCAGAAATATGGTTTTCAGTATTATAGAAAAGAAATACAACAAATCCAAGATAGGTATGGCGCTACACCTCAAAACAACTTTATCCCTGTTGCCAAGCACTTCCGAGCTATCAAAGTACGAAACAGCTATGCCTTATTACTTCAGTAGCCTGAGCTTGGGAGAAGTATTTCTCGAAACGTAGCTCAGAAGCAGATTACGAATCACGACGTGGTAAATATTATTTATCAATGCCTTCTACTGAGTCCATCAAAGAATTTCTAAGACTTTTGAACCTGAATTAAAGGAGAGTTTATTGATCCATCCTGACAACGCTAATTTGAATTTGAAAACTACATCATGACCTTTGAAACCCCTTGGGCAATGCTGTTCGCCGATGACTTGGTGCTCTGCGCAGATGATCGACTAGAACTCGAGCAGCGACTTGAGAAGTGGAGAGAGGTGATGGAGAGTGCGGGGGTGAAGCTGAGTAGGTCAAAGTTGGAGTATTTGCCACCAGTTGGAGAGACAGGAGACATCATGATGGATGAATACAACTCGAACGCAAGAGCCAAGCTACCGATATGTCACCAATTCAAATCACCACGATCCAACAGCAAGGAGGCTGCCAAAGGGAAGTCGAACTGCGCATTTCTAAAGCCTGTAACAAATGGAGAGCGTTAACTGGAGTACTCTGCGACAGAAAAATACCTCCCAAGCTTAGAGTGCTTATTTATAAAACAGCAATGAGACCAGCCCTGATCTATGGAAATGAAACTTGGCCTAGTACGGGTACTCAGGCGGACAAGATCAGCTACTGTGAAATGTGCATGCTCAGATACTGTCTTGGAATAAGTTTAGAGGAGCACAGGAGGAATGAGACGATAACAACAGAAGCAGAGGTGATGCCAGTAGAAGATCTGATGAGAAAATGGAGGATGGACTGGCTTGGCCATGTTTGTCGCCGAAAAGCAGAGGAAGACATCAGGATCGTATGGGAAGTAAGAGCTGAAGGAAATAGAGGCAGAGGCAGACCAAAGCAAAGATGCAGGGATACAGTGAAAACATACCTTCGCTGGCTTGATCTAGAGAGAAAGAACACTAGCGATAGGAGCAGGTGGCGGAGTCTGGTCGAGCAGAAGATACGGCAGAAGCTCGCTACCCGGTCAGGTTACAGCCGAAAAAGTTGAGCAAGGTGAGCGTCATGACCTTTGCATTTATTAAGTAGTGATTGACTAATGAGAAAATGGTTTATTGTTTTTCTTCCCTTCTCTATTTTTGCATCGTTCATTAATTTAACATTGTAGCTTTGTGGCCTCTTTCTTTATATTCTTGTAAAAATACGTGTTAGCCTTTATAAACTCTTAATTCTAGTTAATGGTTGAGGTACGACCAAAACGTCGAGAATAAAATCATATTACATATGAATTGAATGAGTCGTTTTAGAACTGGTGTAGTTTGAATAACATTTAAAAAATGTTTTCCCAACCCCAAAATTTTCCAAAGAAAAATGCTAACATACTTTGTGGTAACAGAATATAGCTATATCAGTACATAGCTTATCAGAAAATGAGGTGTTATGTTAAAATTGGTAACAATCAGGCTAAAATTTTTGGGATCAAGATGGTTGGTTTTACACTGTAGCTTCAAAGCTTGTTTGTATTCTTGTATAAATATATGTTGGCTATTATGAACTATCAGATCTACATAATGATCGAGGTACCACCGAAATGTTCTATATAATTAAATGACTCGCAAATTGCTTCTTTTTGGTACTAACGAGTTCATGTCTTTATCGCAATGTACAACAGCCCTGTTCTTAATGCCTGCCAAAAAAGAGAATGTATAGCCTAATAGTAATGGATAACAGGATTACATTTGGTCATGTGTTTTTATTAAGTTTAGTTGTCAGCTTTGGATACATTAATTCTATGACATCAAAATAAAGTTAATCTATTTTCAAGTAATGCATTCAGGTCCAATTTAGTACATGAAATGTGAGGTCAGACAGGATTTTATTTTAACGTAGGATTTTAATTTAACGTAGAAGCTACTAAGCTTCTACGTTAAATTACGGTGTTACTCTCTCAACATGCAACAAAGTATATTAGAATATGGAACAGTAAGCATTTTGTATACTTTATTTTTACTCTATATTAAAAAACAAAAAGTCAGCAAGTCGGTGAAACGTCAAAGTAAAAAGAGATAACGGACGGAAAAAAGAGATAATGGACAGAAAAAAGAGATAATGGACAGAAAGAAGAGATAATTGACAGACAAAAAGGGATCGTTAGACCAAGAGAAAGGAGGTGTTATTTGTTTTATGGGTGTTAGATATAGGTTTATTATTAAACAATATAAACTGTCACAAATAATGACAATCTTCTCTTTAAGTGGCATTTAATTTTCTAACTTTGTTAACTTTTATCAAGAAAACGTTTGCGCAATGGTAGCTTTTGTGTAAAACGCCAGATTTGAAGCTTCTGTTCATTGTTTATTAATAATACAAAATAATGAAAATACTACTACTAATAATAATAATAATAATAATACTAATGAAAAATACCAAAATATTTAAGGAAAAAGTTGGGGCTTTTTTCTTCACAAAGTTTTGTATTTTTATATAATATGTCTAATAGACCCCTTAAATTGCTTCAAAATAAATTAAATTTTGGCCACAGTTGAGCAATATTCGAAATCAAAATTTCAAAAAAGGTTTTGTAAAAAACATCAACGAAAAGATGCATTAAATGTATAGTACCTAAGAAGTACCAAATTTGATTGATTTTAAGAAATTTAATGAAAGACAACTCATACTCTTATTCTTATCAATGTTCAACAAAATTTAGTCAACTCATTCCTCATTTAGTTACATTTCTATGATTATTTGAATTTTCTAATTTTAAATTTATTAGAAAGAGATTCTTTGAAAATAAAAATACTTAGTCAGAGCAGAAGCGTAAACATCTCTGTCTTTCTCAGTACTACAAGATCTCCAACAGAAGAAATCAAGAAATTAGGTAGCATTCATTTACCTGCTGGAAATACTAAAAATCTTAATAGAATTGTTGTTATAGATGCAAGAGCTTTATCATGTCATGAGTCGTAAGCTTTTTCTGAGATACATCTTCAAAGATACTTCTCCCATCGTCAGCCCGTAAACATCCCTGTCTTTCTCAGTACTACACAGACGGTGGGAGATACTTCTTTCCACCGTCAGGCTGACGAGACGTATCTCAGAAAAAGCTTACGACTCATGACATGATAAAGCTCCTTCATCTATGGCTTCCATTGAGTCCATAAAGTTCAGAATTTTCAAGAATTGTTGTTATGAGTCGATATGGTAACCACAAGTTCATCAAGTAGGATTCAATTGCTATCAGTATAAATATGATACCTCGTTAGAGTTCAATGCGGTAGCATCGTTATCATTAATACATAAACAGATATTCATTTTTAACAAAAAAATAGAAAATAATTACAAATAAACACTGCACGAGATCCTTTGCGGCACTGGAAAGTCAGTTATTGGAATGGTTAGCTCCTGATTTCTATACTCGTCTTCGTTAAAACAAACCTAATACACACTGCACGGAAAGACACTGGAAAGCCAGTTACCGTAATGGTTAGCTCCTGATTTCTATCCTCGTTAAAACAAAACTAATACACACTGCACGGGAAGGCACTGGAAAGCCAGTTACCGTAATGGTTACCTCCTGATTTCTATACTCATCCTCGTTAAAACAAAACTAATACACACTGCACGGGAAGGCACTGGAAAGCCAGTTACCGTAATGGTTACCTCCTGATTTCTATACTCATCCTTGTTAAAACAAAACTAATACACACTGCACGGAAAGACACTGGAAAGCCAGTTACCGGAATGGTTAGCTCCTGATTTCTATACTTATCTTCGTTAAAACAGAACGAATACACACAGCACGAAAAGGTACTGGAAAGCCACCTACCGGAATGATTAGCTTTTGACGTCTATACTCATCTTTGTTAACGGAAAACGAAAAGATTAAGGTTTGATAGGTTGTTTAAAATGTTCTCTGCAACCAGTTGAAGAAAGATAACGACAACCCAAACAACGTCTAGTCACCATTTGGATGAATTCAAACAACATTTTGCTTCAAGCTTCACAGATTTTAAGGATTTTAAATATAAAACCTTTCTTCTCTTTAATAGAAGATGGTGTAAAATTCAAACCTCCCTTAATATCAGGTTAGTTAGTTATGAAGTAAAATAGGGCAAAACACGTAAAATTGACATTAAAAAGACGTAGTGTAAATTTGAAATTTCCTGTATTTATTTGGAGCACCTTAAAGTAACTATTTTAACCAATATTACTCATACTAATGCTATTATTCCTATTACCATGATCAAAAGATGAGCACAATACATAAATTCACTACAGTGCTAGTAATGATAATAATAATAGTAAGACAACGGATAACAACCAAAAATGGGAAAGGCAAATGCAAACAAGAGGTACTTATAAGAATTGGCCTAGCAAAGAATGCTTTTACTAAAATGAGGGATATTCTCACAAATTCTTCTTTATCAGTGAAACGAAAGCTGCGTGTTCTTAATTGTTATATTATCCCAATATTGCGATACTCTTGTGAAACCTGGACAATCACTAAAAGGTTGGTTAACCGTCTGGAAGCTGCAGAAATGTGGTTTTACAGACGTGTTCTCAAAATATCATGGCCAGATATGTTAACGAACGAAGAAGTACTGAGAAGACTAAATCCGAGACGTAAAATTCTCAAGAGGAAGGTATTTTGAGTTCTTTGAGCACATTGTTAGGAAAGGAGGATTCAAATATTTAGCTATTACTGGACAAGTAGATGGATGGAAAAGCAGAGGAAGAAGTAGGCCCAGGTATGTGTGTGAACTAGCACAACTGACCAACTGTTTGAATGTGGAAATCATAAGAAAGGCGAAAAATAGAAAGGAATAGAAAGCCATGATCGCCTACGCCTTATCAGGGCCTGGTACCTAAAGAAAAATGTAAATATGAAAATTCCTGTATTTTTTATGGAGCACTTTAAACCAACACTACTTTTTCTGCCAATATTGCTTTTATCAATGCTATAATTTCTATTACCATGATAAAAAAATGATCAAAACCCATAAATCCACTACATTACTAGTAACAATAATGATTGCAAGTACAAGGCTTTTTCCTCAAATTTTTGTATTTTGCAGTTTTACTTAGTAATTTTACAAAAAGACTATTACGAGTTTACTTGCTCTTTTATTAACTTTTCTACTTATCTTTAAAGTTTTAATATTCTTTTATCTGCTTAAAAATTAGCTGCTATCCAATAATATTAAACTATTGCATAAATCATCATTACCAAAATATAACTCCAGCAAAATTAAAAATGCCTCAGTATAAATAAATCAGTATTCTATGGTTGTAATTTTCCCTATATCTCCCACTTAAAATTTCTAAATTAAAGACCATATTTTCAAAGCACTGTAAATGACAAAGTAACACATAGCCTGTAGTTTCTGATACTCAGAACATTAAACTGCTAATTAATTAAAATTAAAACTTTTTAGACTTGCCACCCTAACCAGTATAAACTCTTTTATGTGGGTTGGAGGGTATAATTAATACAGTAACAAAAAGTAGCAAAATTGACGTTTGGGCCTGAAATAAAGCTTAATGTAGGTTAGCAAAACAACCTGTGGCTAATACCTAAGAGAGTGAATCACTTCCCTCTTCTTTGTCTATCCTCTATATCCCGTCAGGGGTCGCCATAGCGGATCAGCCGTCTCCAACCTGTTCTGTTTGTCACATCAGCATGCCTCGCACCGACAGCCTCCATATCTCTGTCAATCACGTCTTTCCACCTTTTCTTCGGCCTCCCACTTTGCCTTTTGCTGGGTACTTCATAACTCAGTACCCTCCTTCCTACATAATCTGCATCATGCCTTTCCATGTGCCCGTACCATCGAAGTCTTGACTTCC
Source organism: Morbakka virulenta (assembly GCA_003991215.1). Lineage (NCBI taxonomy): Eukaryota > Metazoa > Cnidaria > Cubozoa > Carybdeida > Carukiidae > Morbakka > Morbakka virulenta. Next base: position 3,623,088 of record RDPX01000019.1, read on the forward strand.
TCATCTTGTCTCTAAGTCTCCTGATATGGGATGTTTCTCGAATGTGGTCGTTAGGAATTCTAACTAGTCGCGAGAAGGAATCACAGGAAGACTAAAAACAATAGCATTTTGCACCATAGGAAGAAACTGTCCAATACATTAGGTCTTAATTTTGCATACCAATTTTGACGGAACTATTCAAGAAAAATCATTATTGGTCTTTGAAAATTCTTTACATACCATGGTCAATTTTTTATCTGAAGACTGATAGGAACATAAATAGATTCCCTTCAGTTGTCCTTGTTAGTGGCAAAGTTCAAATGTAATCTTTGAAGATCATATTCTTATCAGTGAGCTGACCAAGGGTTTCCAGGTAAATATATCAAATATTGGTGAGCAAAAGGATTTAAAATATAACAATATGTCTGATACTTGATCCGTGTGTGGAGACATTTTATGATATCCAATTCTTTGCCTGCCTATCAGCTGTACAGGGATCCAGTGACTTCTCATATCTGAACTCAATGAATATCTGTGTCACGTAAACTACTGTACTAAAAATACAGACTTCTTACGTATTTACTGACTTTAGTACAGCCAAAGGCTTCTTATTTGCCCGATAGGAAAAAATTCATGTTGCTAAATTGTATTGTATCTGGTCATTCCCTTGAAAGATATTTCTTGAATAACAATTGCAACATATAATTTATTAATTGAATTTATGAAGTCTAAAGTGTTATTATCAATAATATTGTTTAGTCAATATTGAATTCCCTTTTAATTTTATCCTACTTCCATTTTCTTTCCATTATTGTTCCCACTTTCAGCAACTAATATTAATATATACAAAATCATTTGTGCTTGCTTTCAGGCTTTCAAAAGCCACTGTTTGAGAAACACTAGCTTAATATATTTGTGTATGAAGGCAGAGAAACTATATGTCAAGGCCATTATTGTCAAGCCAGTTCCGGAATTCTTCATCATCTTTTGTGATGTCTCCTATGATCCCTATCACGGGGCATCCAAGGAAATGTTGAGGAGTTTATTCATCGCCACAAACGAAGTATGGATTTTTGCTAAGACCGATCTTATGCATAAAGAAGGAGTAACGGCCAAAGCCTGAGCAATTGAGTTGGACCCAGTTTTTTCGATTAAGGTCATGAACTTGAGACTTTGACATTTGGGTGGGTATGACCTGACGTAGCTTGTGTATCGCGTTATTCCATCTGTCGATCTAGCTTAATGAAAAAAAGTGACTTGAAAGAATACCTGTTGTAAGTACTAGCAGCTGTAGCTTATACAGTTACAGAGCAGGGCTTTTCGTCCATGAATCTTTTTTACATTGTCTGGTCATTCGCCGGTCGAGGTTGTCGTTCGTTGTACATTTATGGTTGGATATGATACAGATATCTAAATACCATTACAACAAATAATCAAGTAGAAAAGAGTGGATTCATATTCTCTTCTTAATAAACCTGTATTAAACTGTAGCCAAGAAACAAAAACATTACTTCAGAGATAATTCATAATGTGCTATGCACAATATACGTTTGTTATTTATTGTTATTACTATAAATGTAATTTATAGTCTTCAGTTTTGTTAATTTAATGATAATTCTGTTGAATGACCAACAAATTTCAGAGCTGAAGAATAAGATATTCAAAAGGACTTTGACTTAAACAAAACGATAGTCTGTTTATAACTGGAATTTTAGCTACTGTGTTAGCTAAGGTGTTACAACAGACAAGAAACTAGAACTCTCCTTACTGAGGTCTCTAGCGATGAGGTGATTACAATAAATGACACAATGCAGTGACAAAACATCGAGCCAGTCGCTTTTTCTCAGGTGAGGAACAGAGAGTAATATTTCTCTTTTATTTAAAAAGTAACTTACGTTCTTTTGAAAATTGTGAAAAATGAGGAAAAGCAAACAAAGGTTTGCTTGCAGATCTCACCTGACAAGAAAATAAGATACCAATATACACAACTAAAGAAAGTGAAATCCTTGGTACAGTAATACCAAGAGAGCAACAGGCGGAGCCTTCTTCAAACTGTGAGAAAGTTGAAAGAAAAACCTAGAGAATCACTTTCTACTGGGAAAGATGAAAATAGTGAAAAATATGTCGAGCTAGACAAAGTTTTTTTAAACTATGTGAAAAACATTTCCAGAAAGAGTTTTTATAAGCACGATGCGTAACACCACAAGAAACTAAAAAAAGGACCACAAATCACCAGACATGAAATTTAATCAACCATCGTCAAAATAGAACACAGAAAGTTAGCAGGAACCGATGAAACGACAATAGAGCTGATCAAAGCTGGAGATGAAAAAATAGTTTCAGCTCTAGACAAAATCTGTAAGTAAATTATTGATACATGAATAACTCTAGTAGACCTCTTTAAAATGATAGTGTCTTTTGTACATATAAAGGAAGACAGCTTCTTTGGGAGAACTACCGTGCATTTAATTCTGAACAAAATTTTCCTGAAAATTTAAAGAATGAAAGAATAAATTAAAAAGAAACTAAAAGAAAGTCAGTACAGATTTAGACAAGGTAGGAAAAAAATGTACCTTATGTATCATGAAGCAACTGATAAAAGAAGAATAGGAAAAGAATACCCCTTTAAATTTTCACTTAATTGGTTTTAAATCAGCACTGAACGCCGTCTGGAGGAATACGCTCTTAAACTTGCTGCGGAAAATAGGGATCATCACAAAATACGTTTAGATTACGAAATACAAGTACAATAACACTAAATGTGCAGTAATAAGAGATAACTCACTCACAGACTGGTTCAAAGTACGTGTTGCAGTAGGACAAGTATATATCCTTTCACCTACACTCTTCGACAATTTCCTGGAATTTTTAAGGGATGAAATTTTCAACCAGAGGCTAACACCTTGAAGAACATTTATACTCTTTGTAGATAACACCACCTTAATTTCTGTAATGTTCGAAAAATTCCAATTTCCAATCCAGGAATCAGAAACAACCTGTGAAAAATGGAGCCTTTAAACAAGTGTTGGCAAGTGCAAGGTTTTACCACCAGGATATAACTGGAGTGTTTTGGTAAAGGGTCAGCCAGTCTGGGATTTATGGCCCTAAACACGTCACAAGACATTAAAAGGCCAATGGCCCTTAGCAGTAGTTGCTTGGGCTGACGCAAAGAAAATATCTGATTGCAAAAGGATACCTTGTATAACATCAAAGACAATATAACAAAGTGATAGTACCAAATGTCATAAACCCATAAGAAACTTGGACACCAAGAAGCGAGAATTAAAGAAACTCTTTAGTGTCTGGAAATGATTGCCTACGTACAATGGCTTTGAATAACCCGTCGGGATAGGTGTCGGATAGATTACATCAAAAAGCCGCTGTGCATGAAAAATAACATTCTCAACTTAACTATGAAAAGAAGGTTGGACTTGTATGGACAAGTAACTAGAAGGGAAAACCATACCTCTGATAAAAGAGCCTATAAATTAGAGTTTTCTGAAAAGCGAAATTGCCGATGTTCTCAAAAATTCTAGTCATGACCGATCTCAAATGACATGAGAATACCTCTCTTAACCCTGGAACGATATGACAACGACAGAGCCACGTGGAACAATCGTGTAAATACGGTATACGCAAAGATATCCGCGGTCCCATGAGCTGCTCTATTTCACTGCAGGATACGTTTTCTGTGAGGATATATCTTCAAACTCTTAAGAAAGTACTAAGCTTGTGTACAGTTTTAAAAAATAATCTTGTCTTTTGTTGCAACGACAAATAAGTAACAATCTACAATTACCCAATGGAAGCAATATCAATATCCATGTTGTAAAGAAAACAGAATCGTCAATAGTATTCGTATATATCGTCTTCTTTCTTCTGGAGTTTTTCAAAGAAAACTTTTTTGATATTGTGTTTAAAAGGGTTAGCATTTGTACTTAATTTAATGTGCGATGGTAACCTATTCCATAATTTGGGACCTAGATATGATAGAGCTTTTTGGCAATCGTTACTGCTTCGGTATGGTATTTGAAGTTTGCAGGTAGAGTTTCGCGTGTAGTGGACAACATCTGGCTGTCTTGAAATGTGCTCAGATCAAATCGAATAAAAAACACATTCGGTTCTTAAGCTTATTACACGATTCCGCTGCAACATCTGTTGACATTTCGTTTATTCTAGTGGGAACTGAAATTTTACTCAGTGGCACTGAGGACAAGACTCTTCAATCACAATCCATAGCTGTGGTTAAAATCTCGGTAACAGCAAGTGGCTTCAATGTCTCACCTGTATACAGAGGCTTTTCTCACTTTGCAATTACTAAAGAAATGTTATGTGATGAGATAAAACTTTTATCTGTACAAGAGCAGTTTCTCTTGAATTTCTTTGCTATTGGTATCTTGTACTGCAGTTCTTTCGGTGAAGTAATGGAAGTTGGTCTTTATTTTGCCTTGTGAGCTAGCATTCTTCTAATGAAAATGATCTAATGAAAGGCAACAAAGCTGTCTTTAAAAGGTTATTTTTATTAGAAGAACAGTGACCTTGTTAAAAATACATTGATAGTTGTTAATTAAAAGGAGAAAAACGACATCTCATTTCAACATAAACAAATACCTAATTTCTTTTTCAGTCTATCCAATTATATGCCTCATCTGGATAACAGTTTTGTTTGACTGAAAGTAATTTATTTACCATATCTTCTGTCACAGATAAAATTCTTATCTCAAATGTTTCGTACAATCGATCTGAGGTATAGGTTTCAACTTTAAGTAAAGAAGAAATTGTCAAGATCACCTGCATTGCATAAAGGTGAAAAATGTATGTGCATCGGATTGGACTGAAAACAGTGCATAAATCTATCAAGGCCATATACTCCACCACCTTAACTATCGGTACTAACCAGATCATTGAGCAAACATTTCTTCCTGGTAGATGCACTCCTATAAAAATGTGGTACTCATTATTCTTCCTAAATCCACTGAGAAATTGGATTTTGGAATTTGAGTCAATCCTAGAACCTTGGAATTTTAGAATGAAGTTGTCTTTTCCCATGGTCAGAGTTATTATTATTAAGGGTCCTTCATACCGATAATACATCTAAAGAAATATATCTAGCTAACAGCGTATAACTTGTAAAAGACACTTAGACTTGAAGAAAGTTAAAGAACTTCAGTGAAAATAATTGAATTTGAAATTACAATATCAATAAACGGGTGCTTTTATTAAATACCTTGAATTAGGATGCGAATTTT
>RDPX01000019.1:3654707-3673555 GCA_003991215.1 Morbakka virulenta
TGGTTAAAGAAATGATATATGTATACATATGGGTTTATATATATGTGTGTATACATATGGGTTTATATATATGTATACATATGCGTTTATGTATATGTATACATATGGGTTTATATATATATATGTATACATATGGGTTTATGTATATGTATACATATGGGTTTATGTATGTGCATACATATGTGTTTATATATATATATGTATACATATGGGTTTATATATATATATATGTAAGATATGATAAGTTGGAAAGAATCAAAAAACTACACTGATTCTTTCCAACTTATCATATCTTATATTACGCTCTGCATTTATGTATTGAGCACTTTAATACGGATAACCGAATCGAAAGCTTTATATATATATGTATACACACGGGTTTATGTATATGTATACATGTGGGTTTATATATATATGTATACATATAGGTTTATGTATATGTATACATATGGGTTTATATACATATATGTATACATATAGGTTTATGTATATGTATACATATGGGTTTATATACATATATAACCTCATAATTTCGCCAGTGCCTTTTAAATTTACTTTCCTGTAAGACAGGCTTAAGTGCCAATTCTGGTCACTCTATGTACAAAGCTGTCCCCACATCCACATTTAATCTCATTCATATAACTGCATTGGTCAACTGCGAATACATGTAATTATTTTGTAAATAGTACTTTTAAAAATTTATCGAAGAGCCGTGGGGTAATGGCTAGTGCAAGTGCACAATAACCAAGAAGTTGCGGGTTGGATTCCTCGACCGGTCGTGAGGAATTTGGAACTTTACAAAAGAAAAAGCAATTGGTTGGCGTCAGGAAGGGCATCCGGTCAAGAAATTCCTCATTGCCAAACAAAGTCCCTCTGACGGCATCGTCTGAACCTCAATGTCTGGGGAAAAGTGACGTTAAAAGCAAACAAAAAACTCATCGTTCTTTCTAGCTCTCTACTTCATAACGGTTTTATGTAATTTAACTTGCTTTTGTTTGTAATCAACTAACTTAACATCTTTCAGTGTATCAGCTATCATCGCCCGGCTTCCCTGTATTATGTTACACCTTGTCCGTTTTAGAGTCATACCTGCTATATCATATATATTTAGATTGCACTTTGGAAGACTTCAAAATAAGGTAAGACGTTCGCAAAAATGACGTCTTTGTTTAACTCAAAAACCCTTTTCAGCCGACAGTTTCAAAATAGATAACGTAAACCCGAATACATGAAGCCAAAATTTAAGCCAACAAAACGCAGCAAATTGTTAAAGGTGAAATGTTTCCATTTTATTACAACATCCTCATCAGAGTCCCGACGATGATTTTGACATAAAATCAAAAAGTACTTATTTGAATAAGTACACGAAAATGGTCAAAGAAACAAACTGGAAAGAATAACAGGCCGACAGAACGTCCAATTTCTCTTTAAAATTTTTTTGAGTCTTGACTGTTGCTGCCACCCAGTGACAAGAAGCGGAGCTAGAAATGGCTGGAGTGCGCATGATGAGGTGGTTACTAGATGTGACGCGACTAGACAGAATTCCTAACGGCCATATTCGACAAACATCCCATATCAGAAGACTTAAAGACAAGATGAGGGAGTCTTCGCTGGTACGGGCACATAGCAAGGCGTGATGCACACTATGTAGGAAGGAGGGTACTGAGTTATGAAGTACCCGGTAGAAGGCAAAGTGGGAGGCCAAGAAAAAAGGTGGAAGGACGTGCCTGACAGAGATTAGGAGGCTGTTTGTGAGAGGGATACTGATGTGCCAAAGAGAACAGGCTGGAGACGGCTGATCCGCTGCGGCGACCCCTGACGAGATATAGCCGAAAAAAAGAAAAGAAGATTATTTTTGACGGAATAAAGCTTTTTCGTCCCAGGCACATTATAAAATTAGAAAAAGTCTTAATAGACATAGCCTTTTAGACAATTTAAAGTTTTTGCTTAAGAGCAAATCATTCCTAATACCAAGACTTCCTGTCCAAGTATTAAGTCAGTCTAATGACCGTAGAAATATCATCTCCTTAGACAGCCACATTATATAGAGATCCCCGACAGTTTACGTACACGTTGCAAAGACTGTCTGTTAGAATAATAACAAAAACAGCCCAGTTTCCTTTGCTTTAACTGTCATCATTTTTATTAGTTTTTGACATCATAGCACATACAACAACCTCTTGGTTTGCCTTTACTGACAAATCTTTTAGTAAGTTTCACAATACAAGTAAGTATTGTGCTGTCAGTTTACTACTTTTAAGTCTCCTTTGGATTTCATCATCAATTGAAGATTTTTTTAAAGAATGTATTTTCCTCTGAATTTGCTTTACTTCCCAGATTTTGAATTTGACTCTTACATGGTCCTTTAAAAGAGTGACCTGTTCATTTTCGAGAATATCCATTTCATCATTCTTAACCATTTGACGGAAGATGACTCCCCATCCAAAATAATGTATCCTACCCTTTTCTTTCCAAGACAAGACTTTCACTTTCATTCATGAAGATCAAGGTAGTTTCCAGAATGGAGTTATTTACTTTCATTTACTTCATTGCTAAATAGAGTAATCAAACAAGCTATGTTTGATCAAGTGCAGTTTCAAGTAAAATAACTTTCGCATATCTGACCACGTGACCTTCTAAAGATATATGTAAAATAACAGTAGCCACTTAAAGACTGTTCTTTTTTTTCTTTGTCTTTTTTTGTTATATATACTTTTTTCTGTACTTTTTGTTCAAGGATTGATACACTAAAAATTCGCTATAAGCTCTTCACATTCAAACATGCTCTTCATACTCTAATTTCAAAGTTAGAGCACTTACCAACTGATTGGCATGACCTCACATTAACTTCAAGTTCGCATTACTGAACAGAGCGATTCAATGTAGCATAATTTATTAGCACAGCCGCCAATATTTGTTTGACATAGGATCTGATGTGGTAGCAAAGGGTGCTTTTTCAGAGTGGCGAGTTACTAAAAATATATTAAGTGGACATCGATCCTTCCGATAATTTCATCATTTTATAACATTTGATTTTTTCCATAGATGTAATTTGGTATATGCTTTCTCAGGCTTATGATTTATTTTCATTCAGCAACCTTTGCAAAGACTTCAGAGGGTCTCATGAAATATAATAACTTTTGTAAATTCGTGTAACGGCTCTCGACAACTAGTACTTTGAGTTGTAAATTCTTTATTGGTAAGCCTTGGAATAAGCTCACTATACCTTAACATTTTTCTGCAGTATTGAAACTAGCTTTTCAAGGTGTTAACCTAGAAATTTCCTTCTTAGTCTACTTGTTTTCTCTATTCTTTGTGAATTTCCTTTTCCAGCTGATGTTAGTTTCATCTGAAGGCGTGTGAACGTTCCTCTTTCTCTCAATTTATCATTCACCGTAATCGTTTGAATAAGCGCCCATCAAATAGGCGTCCCTCTCGAATAAGCGTCCCCCTTTGTTCTAGGGGGGGCGCTTATTCGAATTTTCGGAATTCACGGAGAAAATCGAATAAAAAATTCAATGCCTTGCATGGAGAGAAGGGAACACTTGGAAAAGAAAGAATAACACTTCTTCTTTAACAATTTTTATTCTTTTTTGTTTTTCTTATCAGGAAACTTATTCAATTCACCATCCACTACCGTAATCGTTTGAATAAGCGCCCCTCTCAAATAAGCGTCCCTCACGAATAAGTACCCCCTGAAAACCATAAAAAAATAAGCGCCCGGGAGCTTATTTGAACGACTACGGTACTTCACTGTCGACAGCACGACTGACTCAACAACGATCGTGCTTGTCCTGAAAAATCCATTTGAACTTCAAAAGTTCAGATTACTGTTTTGATGGAAATTCTAACCACCAGCGTTTTTATGATAAATTTCCGGTATACGTTAGAATAGTAAAGTGCCAACATCGTTGACACAAGCAATGCTTATATTGAATTAACCATAAGCAATGTTTATATCAACAAACATATTTCTGTTATTAAATCTACGTGATATTTCCTGACAAATTACGTTATTCTAGTCTCTTCCTGAGGTTAATCTTTATTATCTAAAGAGTGGCTGTAATATATAACTGGTTGATTCTTCCATCAGAGCATTTATTATGATAGAGCCTGATTATATGTCAACATACAAGTTATAACAATATTGTCAAACCTTATAAAAGATTTATAACACACAAACGTTGATGTGTATATGAAACGTAAGCAGTGGTATTTTGTCGTTCCATAATTAAAGGCTTAGAAGGGGTTTTACATTGGTCTCTAAATTGTATAAAATTTCTACCTTATCAATTTCTTTTTACACCAGTAGATTGTGGTTTGGTTGTAAATAGTATTTTCCTAAGAGTCAGCTAAGACCATTTGACTAGGACATGACCACCTTTATTTTGTTGGCATTGATTGTATTTATTAAATTGAGGCTGAAAAATATCTGATATTCTCCTCTCGAGATTATGGTGTTGACCTTCTTGTCTACGTACATCTGTGTTCCCTTCATTTATTTTTATGAAACGCATTTAGAGCGACATCAATGCAGTGGTGGATGTGGAACGAGAGCTGGGGTTCATCATTTTTATAGTTTGCAAGAACTTTGAATTTATAAAACGATAACTCATTTTATTCCAATTTGATTTTATTATCGAGGATATTGTTTTTGTTTGTATACGTGACCATCTAAAGATACATGTAAAATTAAAGTAACCAATTTAAGACTCTCCGATTCTTTTCCCTGTCTTTTTGTTTTATAGACTTTTTTTCTGTACTTTTTGTTCAAGACGTAATACACTAAACAGTTTACTAAAAACTGTTTGCATTCATACATGCTCTACTCACTTAATTTTTAAGTTGGAGCATTTACAACCTAACCATATAATACCAAAATATACATTGGCATGACCTCACATTGAATTCAAGTTCGCATTATTGAACAGCTTAAATTTTATTCAACCCATGCTCCTAGGTCACCAGTTTTCATATTGCAAAAATAATCCTGATCAATTTTGCTTTGATTAATAGAGAAGATGAAGTGGCTAAAAAAGTTGGATATCCAGATTTAACAACCTTATTGATTCGAAAGGACCAAATTTACAATAATTAGGACAAACCTATTCCTTTCAAAGAATATCTTACAATGTTGATAAATAATTGCTTAATATTATTTAATTTGACAGTGGCTCTTTGCTTGTTTATTGCATCGATTGAACTCATGCTAAAGGTGTACGAGGTTTAGTTCAATTTCTGGCATACGCAACAGAAGAAAATCTTTTTAATCGCACCAGCTATGTGGTGCTCTAATTTTCTATAATAATGGAGATTTCACACCCAGAATCTTAAATTTGGAAACATATTAGTCCTACAAACTACCCACCATTCCACCACTATTTCACCTTCCAGTTTGAGAATGAAGTAAATACCAGCCACCATGAAATATAGAGAGGTTCCCCCCCTAATATACGTTGAGAAGAGTTTAATGTTCAGCAGCAACTAGCTCTTAAACAAGATTTTCGATTCGTCTCCATCGACAACGTTCGAATCATTCGAATCGGTTTTTTAGCAATATGAAAAACAATGCCTGCAAATTTGTAAATAAATAGTTTTCCTATCGTTTTGTTTCGAAAAGTGACGCCTAAAATCATGATATTCCGAAAATGATACTCGATTATTTTTTAAATATTTGTTATATTATTATAAAATATTTTGGGCATCAGCTGCCAGGGCAACAGAACACTCATACATCAAAGTGGTCAAGAAACTAAGTTCTCTTTGTCAATAAGCTAAACAGAATCAGCTTTTTGATTACTTCAAACGTAAAAGGTTAACCACACATTCAATAGGGCATGTTTAAAATTACTTTATTGCTTGCAAAATGCATACAAACGCTACGAGGAATATTCATTGAAAGTGTTTAGTTCCCACAAAACGAAAATGAATGAAATATCATCATTTAAGAATGCTCATTCTGCCTCTGTTCAAAAAAAGTCAAACGATCTTTAGTGAAGCTTTAATTTTTGAGGAATTGTTCCCGATGATATTTGAAGTGTATTTCACCATTAGTCTGGCTAAACAGGAAGGTGAAGGAAATAAGTCATTATTATGATTTGAATTCAGACGTAAAATAGCCACTTTCAGTTTTAAATCTAACATAATGATCAGTGATGTTGCAAAGTATTTGGGAGTCCATAAGCAAACCAAGTCTTAGGCCCCCTTTAACCATTGTAAAATTCATTTGCCCCAGGGCTCTCCTAATGGTTGATTACACTGCCTACCCTATTGCATTGACTGTTTGAAGAGTAAGCTGTGTAAACGCAGTTTTGTATGATATTGTTCTTTTCCCTATTGACCAGGATTAAACGGGGTTTTTTTATTTGTGACGGTTCTAATGACAAGTACAAAATTTAGCATTTTGTTAAAAAGCAGTGGTTTCAAACCTATAACAGGGTACATAAGAGATAGGAACAAAATATGTTTAGTTTTTTATTTTCCTCTCATCTTGTCTTTTCCCTCTACAATATCCTTGACAGCTTTACTCTCTCCCTCTCTCTCTCTCTCTCTTTCTCTCTCTCTCTCTCTCTCCTTCTCTCTCTCTCTCTCTCTCTCTCTCTCCATCTATCTATCTATCTATCTATCTATATATAAATATATATATATATATATATATATCACATACAATTTTTTTTAAATGGAAAAGCTGAAGGGGTTCAGTACCTTTGCTTAAGGAATCTAGAATGTCAATATTGCACACGGTGACTTCCAATCAACATCGTTGTAAGAACTCCTTTCTTACTTCAGTATATCTTATGGCAGCCTAACAAAGGAAAATCTTGATTCCGCATATAAAAAGTAACTAAATCTATTTCCCTTCGCCAGTACATCTGTGTCACTCTAAATTCAAAGCTTGGAACTTCAATAATATTGAGTGACAATATGGTGTTTTTTGTAATTTATAACCATGGTGACTGTTTGATCCAATAACGAGANTGTGACCTGTCATATTTTGGCATGATAAACATGGTACATTTTATGCTTAATTATGATTTCCTACTTTAAGATAGACAAAAGTGCTATGTGTATCTCTCTCTCTCTCTCTCTCTCTCTCTCTCTCTCTCTCTCTCTCTCTTCTCTCTCTCTCTCTCTCTCTCTCTCTCCATCTATCTATCTATCTATATATATATAAATATATATATATATATATATATATATATATCACATACAATTTTTTTTAAATGGAAAAGCTGAAGGGGTTCAGTACCTTTGCTTAAGGAATCTAGAATGTCAATATTGCACACGGTGACTTCCAATCAACATCGTTGTAAGAACTCCTTTCTTACTTCAGTATATCTTATGGCAGCCTAACAAAGGAAAATCTTGATTCCGCATATAAAAAGTAACTAAATCTATTTCCCTTCGCCAGTACATCTGTGTCACTCTAAATTCAAAGCTTGGAACTTCAATAATATTGAGTGACAATATGGTGTTTTTTGTAATTTATAACCATGGTGACTGTTTGATCCAATAACGAGAGCAGATAATAACACTGCTTGTCCCAAGGCGTTAAGAGGAAATCCCGTCTTATTTTGCAGTGAATATTTACTTGATTTTAATAGATTGTGAAATGTGTGTTATAAAATATGAGAAGATTAGGCTTCCGATGACAGATTAGTTTCTTGAGATTTTGATGAAAAGTCTTGCGGTCCCCCACTTTAGCCTTACTCTGTACTAGAACATTGACTAACATTCACGATACTTACACTGCATGTATGGTTTTAGTAAGAAATGGAAGCGCATGATTTAAGTTATCTATCTGGTTCCTTGTTCAATGTAGGAAAGGTATTAGCCACTTATTTCTTTTATGTACAGACATGTGTTGATTATGTGTATGTAGGTCATTTAATATATTTATTTTAATGTCCTGTCTAAATCCAGTTATGCTCTATTTCAGTATAGCGTCTGTTTTACCAAGGCGACCACATTTCAGCAAAAACCTTTTGGTAAAGAACTTGAACGTAATTTAGACTCCTCTCAGCCCAATAAATTTCTTTACACTGCTTGATATTATAGTTTGTATCAAACATAAATATACAGGAAAAAACTAAAAAAAAAACCCGGGTAACTAGAAAATTGATATTTACACCAATTATTCGGACAATAACGATAGCGGGCAAGGCCTTAAACAAATATAATGAAAGCCAAACGGGAACTGAGAAACGCGGAAAACCTCTGTTTTTTGCGGGGATAAAATAATTGTATAAAAATCAAACAAAAATGCAGCTCTGGCAAAATATAATTGCCAATGGGCAAAAGTAAATCGTGACAGCCATTGGCAAACCAATTTTGATTTTATCCTTTCTGAAACGATTTCCTCTGTGCGAAGCGAAAGCGTTTTGTTTTGAAGGATATCGACCATTGCACTAAACATAATAATGTAAGATTTTACTTATTTAAGACTGTTTCCTTTAACTGTTAAATCAGCTGTTATTGGGTTGAAAGATACAGAGCTTTATGAAGTCGTGCGTCGCTTTTTTCTCAAAAACATCCTTACAGCTCATGATATCATAAAGCTCCAATCTTTTTAGCTTACACTGTGCCCGAAAAGTCAAGAAATTTCAACTTTATGTATGAAAAGAAAGATTTGCCCTAATTTGCTGTTCAATTTACATATTAAATAACTACAAAAATCGGATGTGTTTATTGCAAAAATATTTCATTTTAAATGGCTCTAATTAATAAAAAAAATTAGAGGACAGGAATTACCGAGACCAATGGATGGATTACTTTACTTGAAGATGTTGCTCATATAGTCAAAAAGTCAAATCTTTCATATGTCGATGAGAAAACAGGTTTTTCTGATACATCTTTCACTGACCAATGATTAGTGATGACATTACTGGTTTGATATACTTTTTCGGCACGTTTGTTGACGAACCATCATATGACCATACACAGGAGTCCAAAGCCAAAGTTCTTTCCAACATTCACGAAACTACAACACGTTTTCTGAACTATGAAAGTGTAAATTTATGGTTTTGTTTAGATTGTTTGGCCTGCTCTCGAGCATCATAAAAATCACCAAAGTTTGAAGCAAAGTTAACGTCAAAAAGGAAGACTTTTAAGTGATAATAATGTAGTAACCACAAAAAGGTTAAGGACAATTTGATGTTACTACTGGTAAAGCTATTTATGGTGCAAGGGTGGGTCAAAGAGTAACATTTTCTTCTGTTTTCTATACAGACACAGTAACCGAGAAGGAACATTTAATACAATCAAACTGAAACTGCTTCTCTACAGATCATGTCCTTGCTTCTCGCCACAGTTCCCTAAGCAAGGTTATTCTCGATTTTTACTTTCGAGGGTGGGTCAAAAAGTAACATTTGCTGTGATTTTCTGTACAGAATTAATAACCGACAAGGAACATTTAATATTAATCAAAATAAATCTGGTTCTCTACAGATCATGCCCCTGCTTCTCGACACATACCTCTAAGCAAATCTTTTCTCAATTTTCACTTCTTAAAACTGACAAAATATTTTTCTCTCAAACTCGTTTTCATCAGCCTGAAAATATGTAAGTGTGAAGGCTGTATTTAGTAAGAATGGAGGATGTGGTAAGGTTTTCCACCTCAATGAGTTGGTCGTCTCCCTTTTCTGGATACTTAGCTGTGGTCAAATTGTATCAAGGAAATAGTCGTTTTGCATTTTCGGTGTAATTTGTCGGATTTTTTAACGTGAGCCTTGTCTGTCCCAATATTTGTTCCAATATATGCCAGTTTATTTTCCTCTTCTCAGCAAGAAATAAACAGGAATAGCATCTGATCATCTCAAAGGCAGTCATCATGATTTCGGCTCATAATGATAAATTCGTGTTTCAATATTAATAAAGAATCTTCCAAGGAAGATACTCTCTCTTTGATTTTGCTCAAAAACTGCAACTGATACAATTGAACCAGACAGTCGTACGCTCAGTATTTAGTTCTATCTTAGTATCCAGTGGGTGCACACTTCGAAAAGCACAATATTGGAAGCACTTTCATTGCTCAAGATACTCTGATAACTTTTCACAAGTTATGCTTCTACCACCTCTGAATATAGCCTCTTTTTTTACCGTACTGACAGAGTTTGCAGAAGTGAACAGACAACCAAAAGCAAGTTTGTCGGCTACGTTAGCAATTTATACATTTTTATCAGGCTGGCCACAAACACGCCTGCATTCATTGCTTTAATTATTCCTCTTAAAGCATTGTCTCCTTAATATTTCTGAAATCGTCTGTAAATGCTAATAGATGTTTCCCACAAAATCAACAATAATTTCTGTCACTGCTTTTTGTTTTTCTTCCGGTTCAATGGAGTATACAATTTAAGTTTCCTTATGAGTGTTTAAACAAAAAAAATACCAAAAAAACATTCACTCTTTGATGGTTAAAATTATTTGTAATCGAGCAATCCTCCAGAATAATTGATTTAAAATATCGTCTAAAATAAATAAAAAGTCACTACTTTTTAATTAACCCTCGCAGATAGGACCATTTGATGATGGGGTTGATATTTTGGATTTGCAGCTTGCCCGCGGCACATATTTTTATTGACTATTAATTGTCGAATGATTTTTACTTGCTTCTTTCAATCTGTTTCGATTTGAGATTATAACCCTTTGTAAGGACCACATGGTTTCTTTGAAAATTTAGGATGATGACACCATTGCTTGAAAATCAATGACCCTGTATCAGAGAGGGAAATAATGATAATAATAATAATAATAATAATAATAATAGTAATAGTTGTGGCAGTAGTAGTTATGGTTGCCGTAGCGGTAGTGATAGTAGTAGTAGTAGTAGCAGTAGTAGTACTGGTAGTACTGGTAGTACTGGTAGTAGTACTAGTGCTAGTGTTATTGGTAGTAGTGGTAGTAGTGGTAGTAGTGGTAGTAGTGGTAATAGTGGTAGTGGTATTGGTAATAATGGTAGTGGTAGTGGAAGTGGTAGTAGTAGTAGTAGTCGTAGTAGGAGTTGTAGTGGTAGTAGTAGAAGCGATAGTGGCAGTAGTAATGGTAGTAGTAGTAATGGTGATAGTGGTATTGGTAGTAGACCTAGTAGTAGTGGTTGTAGTGACAGTTGTAATTGAGGTAGACTTAGTAGTAGTAGTAGTAGTAGTAGTAGTAGTAGTAGAAGTAGTAGTAGTAGTGATGGTGGTGATGGTAGTTTAGCTCATATAATGTTACTTTTTGTGTATATTGACGTTTATTGATACCAAGCTTCCTGGTGAGTGTCAATTTCACTTTTTTATAAGCTTTTGTTAAAGCCTCTATCTCCAAATATTTGTGACCGTTCTTTATTAGTGTTTTTTTCCCCATCCTAAAGCCATGTTGCATACAATAATACTTTTTGATCATAACATAACTAGTTTTAGGTTTTCAAAACTGTCTCTTATTTAAAAAGGACCAGAAAAATAAAACTAAATCTTTGGAAAATCTTAAGGCACAATCGGAAAGAGCTAATATTGTTTTTCCCAAAGCGACAATGTGCGAGTATAAAACAGTTTTTAAATCATATTGTGGAAGCTTTATTGCCGTAAATTGTCAAGTAAGTTTGTTTCACATCTAAAGTACACAGAAACATTCTTTTAGCCATATCATAAATAATTTTGTGATTCATTTGGGAATTCTTTGGAACTATTTGCTCTCATTGCTTCCTGTTTCGAGATGTTTAGTTTTCGATTCATGGTTGATGTCTCGTTTTTCTTTTACATGTTCTGCTTTAAACAGACATTTTTCCGTGGAGTTATGTTACACAGGAGAGTTTTGGAAACTCAAACATCAATAAAGCATGAAATATTTGTCTGGGATTACTGCAAACAATGGATGAAGCGAATGTTTGGCGCTTGTCAAATAAATCTTCAAACAAACACTGTAAAAAGCATTGAACTCCAGATTAGAAAGGGTAGCAAAGATGCCCTGGTGTTCCTGTTTTAATTGCAGGTCAAGAGTCGATATTAAATAGTAGACAATGTTTTTCAATTTGTGAAATAAAAACCATTGCTAAAAGGATAAACAGAGCACTTTATGTAAACCAACTGGCTTTCTTGAATTTTTTTTTTACCTGGCTACACTTTACTACACTTTAAATTTTTAGAGGTTTTTATAATGAGAAGTTGGGATGAGTTTTAAATTTTCGCTAACTTTAATAAATTATAACTGTTATTAATTGTCTATTTATATTCCAAGTACCCTACCAAAAGGAAAAAAAGTAATAAATAGCATTTTCTTATTTACAGAAGAGAGAAATTATCCATATATCTGGACTCCCTGGGATTTTGTCTTACTTCTCTTGCCTATCGCTTTGTGTCAATCAGAAACGTTATAATGTGCATTAAAAATGTTTTTATTCTTGTTCGGTTGACCAATGTCTTGATTTAAGAAAAATCAAATAATACAAAGCCAAGTCAAAATAAAATGGTCGTGTTAATTTCCTTCCACAAAGAAAAAGTATTTATAGTATTATTTTTACAGACGTGCTTATAGTTTCTTCACCATAGTTTTTGCATTTTAGAGAGTTGTTGTTACCACCAGTGAGGAAGAGACACTATTGTCCTGCAGGAATTCATGGATTCTTCCTATGAGATAATGATTGTCGAGATACTGAATGTTAAAATCTGTATTTCTTTGAATATAGGATCTGACCTTTGTCTCTGTACCTGTTTATAAGAGATAGCTAGACAATAAGACAAATATTTTACTATTCCATACGTTAAAACTCATATTTTGTAAGGCACTGTATAATTTACTGTATTAAATACACTACATCGTGATGTAAACAGTGTGAGCTGGCTGGCGTACTTTGTTAGTTGTTCTTACAAGCGTCCTTGTTAATGTCATGGATTCCTTTTGCACTTTTATTCTAAATGTACAGCATTTATTTTCACTTTTATTGAGCTTTGCGTGTCTTTGTAAATAGGTTGAGTGCAGGCGTGAAGGCGTGAATTATCATAGCACTTCAGTAGAAAATTTACACGTATATGTATTTATATATATATATATATATATATATATGCACACGTGTGTGTAGGGATGTGCTTAAAAAATAAGAGAAGAGATTCTTAATGACATTATTCATTGTAGAACCAAGAACTAATACAATTCTTTGTAGCTTCACTAAAGAACTGCGTTGTTGTTATTTGCAGAAGAACCAGGGAAATTTCTACTTGTGTTGATAAATGGGAATGGTTAAGAGTACATAGGTTAGTCTCTATTCCATAGCTTTCTACAAAGTTCCCTATAAAAAAATAGTAAATTTAACCCTAAGTGCATTAACTTCAGTTTGAAAACATGAAAATTCATTCAAAATTGCAAAGCCACAAGAAATATTTGTTCCCCTCGGCTCTTCTGACTTCTTGGGTATCAAAAAATTCCAAAACGCAAAACATTGTTCTTGTTTCAAAATATATGTTCTAGTCATTCCGAGAGACTCTTTTTTACTTGTAGTGGTGGAAGACATTTGACCTCTTTTTATACATTAATATCTTTTAAAGAGGTGTGCAGTTTGATCATTTGACTGGTTTCTAATTTTGTGTAAAGCACTCTCCTAATAATTCCATATTCTTGTTCCTCCAATAATGATGTCAGTGTAATCTGCCTATTTGAGACAGCCACACAGTTGCCTTTTGCTCTTTTAGTTGTGACCCAGGATTAAGGAAGAGTACAATAATCCATCTCAGTAGCAGATAATAATCGGTTCTATTTTAACTGTTCTTATCAATGACTTTCATCCTCCAGGAGTAAAAAGAAATATGTAGAATTTATCGGTTGTTGCAGGAAGCCTGGAATGACTCATTCTGAAGCAATAAATCCCACCTGCTTACTTTGAAGGAAATTCATCCCTTTCAAAGAGATTAGCAAAAACTGTTTTATTTTTACCGAAAGCTTTTTAGACATTTCACTAAACATAATGACTAAGACACTTCATGTGGTGCAATAACGTTGCAAAATGCAAACATGTTACGCCAGACATTTAAAAATATAATATTCAAGACAGTTTATTGAGGGGAGGATATTTATTCCTTTAACAAAACCATTTAAAATTATTTGCTTGTTTTAAGGCTTTGATGAAATTCAGTTAAAAAATCTTATTTACTTATTTAAATTCCTCACTTCCAAAACAATAGCCCCCATCACCGTTTGAGCTCCAGTTACTGCGGAAAAATGACGTTAAAACAAAAAAAGAGTAAAACTCTTTTCTACAGTAGGAAAATTTTAAAACACAAGTCCACTTTTAAGAGAGTTTTCTGGATTATGACAAGCCATTAAGGTAATCTGGGATAAAATATCCTTTTGCAGCAAAAGTAGATGCTGGTCATTTGCATGCAATTGTGCCTTAACCATACCTAAATCAATTAGGTTTTCTTGATCACTCCCACACTTGTTTATCCTGTCTGCCAATAACACATAACCATGCATTATATTTTGGTTAAGAATTATAATTTTGGCTGGAAAAAGTAAATATTGTCGGGGCTAACCCCTCCCTTGTTGTCTATCCACCTCGTGCAATGACAGTTGACATCTGCTCTTGACTGGCAGCCTTCTGTATAAACCAGGATTTTATTATGAAAAGGGTACAAACACATGAAACTTAGCTAACACATCTGGGTTGCTAAAATACATGGTTTTTTAAATATTTATTTTTTTCTTCTCAATTATCGACTGGTGAAAATAGTATTTATTTTGAGTCCAAGGTGTGAAAATGTAAATAAGTTAGAATATAGAGACCTTTACACATTTGTCAGTGACAACTTCAAATGTTCATGAGGATAGTTCAGGCACATTATTTTGAGTTAGAACCAGGTAACTTTTTTCTGAGGGGTATAACTCCCGATTGTTACTATTCTTTTGGCCCAGCTATTCTTGTGCTCTTGCTTTTCACTTTGACGACCACACATCATTTGTTTGTTAGTAAATCTGTCCTATTCTCTCCCTTTCAGTATACATCAAGCTGATAATTATTGTGATCTCAAATTTGATAAAATATTTTGTATTTTTCTTGCACAATATGGTTTTTTTTGTAGCTAACCGTAGTTTTTAAGCTTAGATCCATTTTAAATGAGATTTTTATTTTTATGAAGTAGCGTCATTGTTTTTACAAATAATGACCTCACTGAAAATGTAAGCTACTTTACTTCAAACTACATTTCAGTTCTCATGTCCCCAAGACATTAATAACTACTTGTATATTTCAGTTGCATAGTTGTTATTTATTGTTTTCCTTGAGCAGGAAAGGACATTGGCTCAAATTCATTGTTTACTTCAATATTCCATCAATACTTACTGTCTTTGTATTTTTAAGCTATTAGTATGCTAACTACATTGATCCGATTTTTTGACCTCTAGAGAAATAACATTCCACAGGCTTGTATTATCATTATTAAAGAAACAACAATATGTCAGAAACAAGTAATGTAACAATTTTCAATGTGCTAACTGATAACATATTCCTGTAGGTCATTAACTGCTCATTTTAAGCAAAAGCAAATGACAAGCTTTAGCCAAGCTCTTTTGTTTCTGTGTTCAACTATTCCAAATGGTTTAATCTACACCTCAAGGTGCGTGAGTCTTGGTTTAGATACAAGATAGGGTTTCTATTTCACGGTAACACTAGAATTAGATTGATCATGAAAATGGCTAATGTCAAAGACGTTCCGCTGAGTGCGTGATGCTAAGTTAAACTGGAGGTAGATAATGCAAATTGGGGTCATCAATGTTGGGTTTGAGTCGGTGTCTTTAATGTTCCTATTCTATTGTTAGTTTATAAAGCTTTCGACCTTGGTATGTTTGGTCAGTTCATGCAATTTCTGGTGCAGATTCTGTGCTTTACACCTGTTAAGACGCTTTCTTTTAACTGCGAAAAACAATGTTTTTTTGTCAATGAAACTTTAGTCCTAATGCTGCTCCCAGACAATGAAACTGGTTTAGAGCGTTTGTGTCAAATACTTGGTTCTCATTTTTGTTACAGAACACAAAGCAGATAGATACTTGCAAATTGCCAACAGTCGACTGCGATAAGTCAGAGCATTAAAAAGGTAAGTTCTGTTGATTTTCTGCCTATTTTAAGTGGATAGCTTCTATTTGATAAAGTGTAGGCCTGCCTACTGTGGATATCATATTGAAAAAGGTATATATTAGTCACAGTTTTCGTTAATAAAGGGAAATGTTTTTTCCAACGGTTTTCAGTCACCTTGTGGAGAAACACAGATTTTGCCTCCTGCTGAAGCAAAAGAAGAAGTAGTTCAATTTAAACATACCTCAAAAACTTTTTTTGGTAAGAATTTACTTGGCATTTTACACATCGTTTTGCATGAGCTATGAAAACTTTGAAATTCTTGTTTTAATAACACAACGAACAGTTGATCAGTTTTAAAAGAAACAGAATACGAGTAAGAAAATAGCAGGGCTTGGGAATTTCATATGTCGTTCAGTCTCAGAAAAATAAGGCTTCAAATTAGCAGTTCCGATCAGCTGGCAATAATCAAATTTACAAAAGTGATGCTTTTTCGTATTTTTCTATGGTCGTGATTTCCGTCAAGCACTGAAGGTCAGTAGGTCAATGAGACATTAGGACAATTCTTAACGGCACTTTTTACGTGTGCATAAGACACAAAATTATGAATAAAAATTTTATTTTGATTTCATAAAGTTAAAAAAGAACTATACCCTGCACTCAACGATAAGAAATAAAGAAAGAAAAAGTTACAAGCATGTAATCATACGAAGTAGGTCTTTCTGTTCTGATCGTTACCAAGTATCAACACTGCCACACAAACACACATATAAATATATATTTACACAGATAGGTAAATAGATATATGTATGTTATATAATCGAGCTATTAAGTGTTTATTCCTTTCCTTGTGTACAAAAAATGTTGCATTTGTATTAATCGAACTTGCTCGTAGGGCGTACATTGTTAATATTGTAACCATAATAACTATGATTGATAGTTTCGTATTACTTCTGTTAAATATTATACCAGTTATCTCAGCTGATAAAAAGTGATTCCTGATATTTTATCGGTATGGTCGGTACACTTGTGTATTGAACAAAACCACTAAATCACGAGCCTTTATCGGTAAATTACAAATGTACATCATGATTCTGAGATTCAGATTTGTAAAGCCTTGTGTTGTGTGGGGAATGATAGGAACGGAAGTAATAGAGAAACGA
Source organism: Morbakka virulenta (assembly GCA_003991215.1). Classification (NCBI taxonomy): domain Eukaryota; kingdom Metazoa; phylum Cnidaria; class Cubozoa; order Carybdeida; family Carukiidae; genus Morbakka; species Morbakka virulenta. Next base: position 3,671,907 of record RDPX01000019.1, read on the forward strand.
GAAAAAGGATGAACATGATGAGGTTCTATGAACATAGTGTGGGAGAAATAAATGAAACACAAGATAGAAACGTCTGAAGAAAGCCTAATCAAAAAAATTAACGTCAATACGGGATTAAATTAGGGGAGACCGAGTTTTCGTTTAATAATAGATTGGAATTTTCAATTCTGGTACAGCCTTTTTCCTTTCTCTCCTTTTCCCACATCAGTCTTTTAGCTGCTACTATAGCTGTTAACTATACTACAATTCAAAATTCCATATCATAAATAAAACTTCAGCAGTTAAAGTTTTTGTTCGGTTTTTTTTCCTTTTCTTGTTCTTGATCTTGGTCTTGTTGTTCTTTTTCCTCATCTTCTTCTTCTTGTTGTTCATCTTCTTCTTACTCTTCTTCTTCTTGTTCTTTTTCTTCTTGTTCTTTTTCTTCTTGTTCTTTTTCTTCTTGTTCTTTTTTTGTGTTGTTTTTCTTCTTGGACTCAGGAAAAACTGAAAATGTGGCTTCCTATGGTGGGCATCAAGTTCATTAATAACTTGAAAGAAAGGTACTCGGTTAGTATGATCTGCATGCTCCAGTGGTTAAGACTTAACCCCTTCCACCTCTGCAGCCCAATTTTGGGTTTCGCTTTTTGGTAAGTAAAGTCATTTTCCTCCATTTTTGTCCTCTTCCAAAACAATTTTGATAATGAAAAACATAATACAATAGTTCTATTGTTAGAAATTATAATATATTATTAAATCCAAAATACATAAGAGCCACACTCACTGTTTTATAAAGAATCGGTGACAATACAGAATACTTACATTATCATTCTTATTGTAAGAAATGATTAATGAAAATCCTTCAGTAAAGGTTAATCGGGCCGAAAAATCAACTGACCTGAAAATGTTTACGACCCGTCATTCCTTAGAACTTATCAAAACCACATATCTAAAGAGACAGTAACAGGTGGTCTTTGTTCAAACATTAAATTACTTTAATATCAGAACAGCATGCAACATCTCAAAAAATGTTCGTACGTGAAAATTAATTTGTTTTGGGTGGTGTGTCATAAAAATATATTGGTAGGCGTGGTTTACAATATAACTAAGCGTTAATTTCACTTCTTCAGCGTTTCGAGTACACAGAAAGAATCTGCCGCTTGGGCTATGACTCATCGTCATCATCATCATCATCATGTGCCATCTTCGTATCGAAGGTTGGCCACCATGGTTCTCCATCTTATTCGATTCTCCGCTGTTCTCTTCGCTTCCTCGTACGTCCTTGTTGCACTCCACTCTTTGATGTCATCAGTCCACTTCCTACGTTGTCGCCCTCTTGATCTTTTTCCTTCTATTGCACCCTCTAAGATGACATTGGGTAGTTTACCTCCACTGCCACGGAGTAAATGGCCAGCGTATCTCATTTTCCTTTTCATGAGGTCCTTCACCAACTTTTTTTCACATTAGCTCTATGTAATACTTCAGTGTTGGGTGCTTTATCTTTCCAACTGATTTTTAACATTCTTCTCAGACACCATATTTCAAAAGACTGAAGCTTCTTCTTATTGCTGTTTGTAAATTGCTAGGCTTCACAACCATAAGCAACAACTGAGAAGACGTAGCATCGTAGTAACCTTATTTTCAGATGCATGCTGAGGTTACGTCTGAGAAAT
>RDPX01000019.1:3681111-3700153 GCA_003991215.1 Morbakka virulenta
CACTTTTATATTTCCTTCCACGGAAAATCAACGAAACATCAAAAGAACATCAGCAAAACATCAGCGGAATATCAGAGGAAAAACGGCAAAAATCTCTTTTTTCCTTTCGTAACTGGTTCAAGTCGTTTAAAAACAATCTTGTTTCAGCAATGGACAATGGACTATAATTTAGAAAAACTGGCTTGGAATTTCAGAATCGATCTATATGTACTATGCTCTTCTGAATTTATGTCTCTTAACCAACAATGGAGTTTTTACTTGATTTAAAGAACCTGTAACGATTCAGGTATGAACGGGTGACAGAAGGCTATTCAAACATTTCTTTGTTTATATGTTATTTATATGCTATATTCAAATAGTAGTATTAAACCTTGAAATTAATTTATTTAGTAAGATATGGCAATTATATCTCTACGGAAAATGTTGTACGTGCTGAATGTAATTCAATGCGATCAATGCTTCGTAGAGATCGTCATAAATCATTCGAAGATTAAAGTAAATGTCGTTATTTCCTGTTTCCTTTCACAACTTTTATTCTTATTTAAAAAATAACTCTTTGTCATGCTCCAGCTTTCTCGTGTGATTTATTATATCTCATTTTAACATTTTCTCTCCTCTTTGGTTGATATTCTTAAAGAAAATTCAAATGTCATATAAAAATCCATCAATCCTTTGCTTCTGTGATAATGCCCTAGACAGCTGCTTAGAACCTTATCAAAAAAATTTGAATTTTCCACAGAAACCGCCATCTAAAACGTCTTAATCTTATCGTGATTGACGTGTTTTAAGTCAATAGCAGCGAGGTTTCTCAAGGAAACTATTTTAGTTTTAAGCACCATATAGATAAAATATCCTTGCTTTGGAATTCACAGGCGGTATCACATATCTGAGACTCCAAGCAGTAAAAACAAACCATGGTGGAAAAGTAGGTCCTCTCAAATGTTTGGGCGTGGCCCAACCTTAAAGGGCAAGCTCTAAAAGAAGTCAGCTAAATCTTGTATGTTTAACTGCTCGTTTCCAAAATAATTAGCATAGCTTAATGATTAAAAGGTCGATAAATACTACTGATGCAACAGGAAAAACTACATAGAAAACGATCAGATTAGTTTAAGTTTAAGAATTGAGTACGAGGGGAATTATTCCTGTATGTTTAGTGTGGGTCTTGATTTTGATGTCGGTGTAAAAGACATAAACACTGAACGATGGACTTTGTAAGTTAAAAGCTTAGGACGCGGTTAAAAAGTACGTTTAAACGAGAATGAAGGATTTATTCGTAGCGAGATAATGTTACAAAGAACATCGTCTGAGCCAAGTTACTTGCGAAAATGAAGTTACAAGTATTAAAATAGAGAAGCCCAGTAAACTACTCCCTCTCTCTCTCTCTCTCTCTCTCTCTCTCTCTCTCTCTCTCTCTCTTTTTCTCTTTCTCTATCTATCTATATATCTATCTATCTCTTTCTCTCTCTGGGTGCCATATTCATTCCAGACGTTGGCGATCATGGTCCTCCACAGATTCCTATCTCTCATCATATGTAGCAGATCTCAAGCTTTTACCTTTTCTCTTCTCACTTGCTGATATACACGTTTTAATATGGCACTTGAGACTTCCCAAGTATGTTAGTCATTGTCTTTCTCTCCTTCGTTTGCCTTCAATACGACCTGTAAGGGCAAGATTTTCTAGTCTTTCCTTTCTCATGATATATCCCATAAACTTCATCTGCCTTTCACGGATTGTTTTTATAAGACACTTTTCTGATCAAGCTTTCCTCAAAACTTCCTCATTTGTTTGATGGTCTACCCACGATATTCTTATCATTCATTCAGTAAACTACACTTCACAAATAACAATCATCACGGACAAAAAAACTCACTGACATCAAACGTGAGGATTCACATAATGGTAAGTATAAAACCTACCCACCTAGCTATTTAGAGCAAAAAGATAATACCAGTAAGTGAATAATTCTACAAAGTACATTTGGTGGAATATCTTCTCAGTTACAACAAAGAAAATTATTATCAAACACTTAAAGGTTATTCATGTAATAACTAGCCTGTAGCTCTCCTTGAATGACAGAAAATCACAAAAATACCCTACTATGATATTTGAATGTTTACCCTACATTGATTGCAGATGTTTCTTGATATACAAAATAAGCATTACTTTCCATTAATACCCCACGGTGCAATGGTCGTTCCCGATTAGTCCATACTGTGTAAATGCAAACAAAATTCTTAATTTGTACCTCATGAGTATAGAACATCTTATGCTTCTTAAGAAAAGCAAAGTTCTTTCATTTCTAACCTAACAACTGCAAGAATTTAACCCTACACAAAGTACAAGCGCACGAGAACTATCGGCTGATTATTGTAAGACAATATGCTAGGAATCATTAAAATTCTGGGAATGAAAAATTCTCTTTGCAACCTGTCAGTGCAGTTGTCTCAAATGGTGAGAGGTGCACCTACTGACGATCCTAATAACCTCTCTTTCCCGTGACATCTGTTGCCGTAAAGGCACCGATGATGACATAGAGACAACAATCCTTCATTTTATTCCAGTTCTCAACTGCTAGATGGGAATCTATAAACTTAGTCCTGTCCAGTCATGGACGTTATCTTCCCACCGGTTCCTCTGTCTTCCTCTTCTTCTTCTGCCTCTTACAGTACCTTGTAGGACAACCTTAGCAAGTCCCGGTGTACGGGACATTTGCCGGTACCATCTCATCATCCCTTTCTTTATCGTTCTTTAAAGGGTCCTCTTGGAAGCAGAATCCTCAAAACCTCTAAATACCCACAGATACATAACATTCTCCTTTTCTTGACGGTTAGTTACGATTTGCCATTTTATTTTTCCACAGTAAAATCATAAAAGTTTTTTTACACAGTTAAAACCTACTTTTCCAAAATTGCGATTCAGCACAAATATAGATGAACCTTTCATAAAAAACACGATAGTTTTTAACCTTATCATCATTAACATGTTTCGATATTCACATACTTTGGTCAAGAAGGTATGTGAATACCGAAACATGTTAATGATGAAAAGGTTAAAAACTATCGTGTTTTTTTATGAAATGTAAAACCTACTTGTGGTAAAATTCATTTAAAAGTAGTCAACAAAACTCTCTCAGGTGAAGCCTTTACTTTTTTTTCTTATACCAAAGGCAAAGCAGTTCTTTTATCCTTCCTTTCGGTACAAATGTGTCAAAGAAAAAATTGCTGGGGTTTATCAATAGCAATGTATACCATGTATATATATGTATTTATAGCTGTAGTTTTTTGGCAACTTTTGCTTTTTCGTAACAGAAGAGAGTAAAAGATGATAAAGTATCATATGAGTTCTTCTTCTTGTTGTGCCAGTCGTTCCTGCTTTCTGTGCACCGAATAACTTCAATCGCTGACATCCCACTCCATTCTGCAATTCTTATATCATATGAGTAAAACCACCAAATGCATTAGGTTTCCCCTGACTCAAAAAGATACAATCAAGAGCCTTGTTTATTTGTGACAACGCCCCTTTGTCATACTTAAAATATGCTTTGTTACTTCAAAGACGCCGCTGTCATGGCTAAAGTGTATCAACAGTCCTGTGAGAAATGTATCATAAAGGAAATCTGCTTTAAAGCAAGCCGTCAATTAAATCAACTGCTAATTATTACTATTACTAAGTAGTCGTTGTAATAATTAGCAGCTGCCTCTTATAGTCGGCTTGCAAAACTTCAAACGGATTATTTGCAATGATATCAGCTAGTGGTTGAACTCTTAAGTCAGGTCCTTACCTATCATAAAAGCCGTGATAATCGGTAGCACTCACTAGCTACAAACAAAAACTAATTTTAGTACAAGGGTGATCCATTACGCAGCTCTATTTTTATACTTTGTAAAACACCTAGATTACCGCCGATGACTTTAATAGGTGGAAGTCCTTTTTATTTCTATAGTTTCTATGAGGGACCGCCATGGATTATATTTTCTTGTGTCAATTTATGCAGGAAGAATGGGTGCCATTTAGTAGTGAGTCATTTTTTTGTATGCGCTAGAGTGTAACCAGGCAGCCTCATACGATTGATTTGATATCCGAAGTTGACTGAAGGCAAAAGTTTTTCCCGTGTTCCCCATATTCACTGGGATTGGTTGATCTGATCTGAAAAGTAAATACAGCGTTGTAAAGAAGACTCAGTTCTCTCTGCGTGGTATAAATACGATTTTTAGCGACTGGAATCTGGGAAGAATGAGGCACTAGAGGAAAAGATATGGCTACAAAAAGTGCTGAGTAAGAACATAGCGCCAGTGGCTTCGTCTGTCAAGAAAGTAGCCATGATAGTTATAGGCACTGGTTCGAACCTAATTTGATGCAGTTATTTAATTCACTTTTCTATCACTCCAAATCCTCTTCATGTATATTATTTCCACATTTTTATTTAATACAAGATGCCTGTGGAAGTCACCCAAACAAGTTGCATGTGTATATTGGGTGTTGCTGTACGGCACTGTCAAAATTTTAAATAACTGAAGAATTTAAGAATATCTAGTGAAGTAACTTTGGTTGGTATCTACCAGTCTGGTACTGCTAGTCTATTCCATTCATATCTTGGAAGAACTTCAAGTTAAACCAAGAAAATATTGATACAGCTAGATAGCAAAGTTGACCTTGTTTATCGAAAGAGGTCTGTAACCTAGTGGTTAATGTATTGCATTCGAAAGTCAGCCTCAAAATGGAATGAGTTCCCATCTCACTTGGGACAATTTAGTGAAACTAGTTGAGCCCCGAAACTGTTTAATATATAGAAAATAGACAAAAAGGAACAAATTTAATGAAGGCGTTTGCTTTATGTTTGCTGTTGGTAAAAACTCAACGAAATCTTATCATTGCTTTGTAAAGTCATTTTGATATACACTGCCCTGAGGAAAAAGAAATACTAGAGGTTCAACTGTTTAAATTTCTGTTAACAAATACTTAAATATTTACTTTTTTCAGCTAAACCATATTCAAAACAAATAATTTATGTTTATTTTTTTCTGAATTTTGAATTATGATGTACAAGTCCAATGTGCTCGAAATATATCTGAGAAAACTGGAATTCATTATGCCTAATAAACCTTTCAATGCAACTAAAACAGTGTCATATTGACACTTGTGAGAAAGTGTGCAGTCCAGTTTGACTTAATACATTGTTTTAATTAGTTGTTTCAAGACTTTTGCACTATAACATTTCGACATCGATTTCAAGTATAACTACTGTCAAGGCAAGAACATTTCATTTACTTTCTTTCAATCCATTGAACACAAAGGTGCCGAGATGTTACTTTCTAAAAAGACACATGGATGAAGTGTTACATATTTAATCTAAAATCATTATTGCTCCAACAGTAAATATTGAATTAACTTCAGCAAAATCTATCCAGATCATAACAATTGCCATATAATTTGGGAGGTTTGCTTAATAATATATTTTTCTGTGCTTTGTTAATTTTAGTACATGTATGTCGAAATACTAAAGCCGTGGCTTAATAGTTAGTACGGTAACACTGAAAACAACAGGTTTGGGGTACGATACTCCGAGCAGGGAATAGACTTTCGAACTTTACACAAGAAAAGGCCATTGGCTGACGCCAGGTAGGGCAATGACCAAGAAATTCTTCACTGTTACAATAATATACCTTTGAAGGGCATCGCACGAGTCTAGTTACTGCAAAAAATTACCTTACAAACAAAAAACCAGTTAATCCGAGTAACTATGCTACCTTGCATTTCATTTTTTTCGTTTATGTACTTTCTAAAAATTAACCACAGCTGTAGTTTAGTTCAAAAATTTAATCTGTTTTGTTTTCTTTCTATCAAAAGTGGATATATTTGGCAAAGAAAGCTGAAACTGTTAAGCAAGCAACTTCTGGTACTGAAATATTTCTTTTTCCTATTCAGCTTTTACTCCTGAGATATGCCTTTCGTTGCTGAATCAAAAGGAGCATTAACTTCTTTTCCTAGTATTTTCAACAGTAGATTAATAAGAACTGGATGTATGGCTTTAGCTTTTTCACACAGTGTTTGATGCTTTATCCTTCTCACATCCTCCAAAGGAAATCATATTATTCAAATCTAGTCACTGTTAGATTTTCATAACAACCATTTCCTGCATATCAAAAATAACCGTACTGATACCGTAAAAAACTGCCATTTCGAACAAAGTTCTTTTTCAGAACACTTCAGACCTATAATTCAGTTATATCTTTTTCTTTTGTTGATTTCAATGTTGCCAAAAATTTTAGCACCTTAAACATTCACGTCACTACAAACCATCTCATTAATTAAAGTTTGTAGGTATCGAGAGTTGAGTAATTCTAATGTTCTCTAATTGAAATTATGTACACCGAACAGTGGCTGGTTTGGCTGACTTATTTTAGCGTTTTCAAATATAACGTCCCTTTTCATCGACATAGCTGATAATATAGGGGATGGTAACGAAAATGTATGATAAACGAAAATAACACAGGAACCCTTTGGAATTATATTATTGCACAAAATAGAAAGGTATTTAGGTTATTTGACAAAGTTAGGACACTTGCCCCTCTTTTTGTTTCTTTTTACTAACGTTCAACACGGGTAATTCAGAGTGCTTTCTTTTTTCCCTTGCGCTTATTCTTGTTCCTGTTCTTGTCTGTGTCCTTGTCCTTGTCTTTGTTCTTGTCCTTGTCCTTGTCCTTGTCCTTGTCCTTATCCTTATCCTTATCCTATGCTTATGCTTATGCTTATGCTTATGCTTATGCTTATGCTTCTCCTTGTCCTTGTCCTTGTCCTTGTCCTTGTCCTTGTCCTTGTCCTTGTCCTTGTCCTTGTCCTTGTCCTTGTCCTTATCCTAATCCTTATCCTTTACCTTCTCCTTCTCCTTGTTCTTGTTCTTGTAATTCTTCGTCTTCGTCGTCATCTTCGTAGTATTAGCAGTAAAAAAGAGTTAAAGGCATCACACTGTATGGCGTTTCAAAATGATTTTGAACTTGTTCAATTAGTGTTTCTTTGTGTTGGTAAAAGGGTCAAAACTAATCTCAGAAAGTATCGATGATGATTACACTTTTTTTTNTGAAGGGCATCGCACGAGTCTAGTTACTGCAAAAAATTACCTTACAAACAAAAAACCAGTTAATCCGAGTAACTATGCTACCTTGCATTTCATTTTTTTCGTTTATGTACTTTCTAAAAATTAACCACAGCTGTAGTTTAGTTCAAGAATTTAATCTGTTTTGTTTTCTTTCTATCAAAAGTGGATATATTTGGCAAAGAAAGCTGAAACTGTTAAGCAAGCAACTTCTGGTACTGAAATATTTCTTTTTCCTATTCAGCTTTTACTCCTGAGATATGCCTTTCGTTGCTGAATTAAAAGGAGCATTAACTTCTTTTCCTAGTATTTTCAACAGTAGATTAATAAGAACTGGATGTATGGCTTTAGCTTTTTCACACAGTGTTTGATGCTTTATCCTTCTCACATCCTCCAAAGGAAATCATATTATTCAAATCTAGTCACTGTTAGATTTTCATAACAACCATTTCCTGCATATCAAAAATAACCGTACTGATACCGTAAAAAACTGCCATTTCGAACAAAGTTCTTTTTCAGAACACTTCAGACCTATAATTCAGTTATATCTTTTTCTTTTGTTGATTTCAATGTTGCCAAAAATTTTAGCACCTTAAACATTCACGTCACTACAAACCATCTCATTAATTAAAGTTTGTAGGTATCGAGAGTTGAGTAATTCTAATGTTCTCTAATTGAAATTATGTACACCGAACAGTGGCTGGTTTGGCTGACTTATTTTAGCGTTTTCAAATATAACGTCCCTTTTCATCGACATAGCTGATAATATAGGGGATGGTAACGAAAATGTATGATAAACGAAAATAACACAGGAACCCTTTGGAATTATATTATTGCACAAAATAGAAAGGTATTTAGGTTATTTGACAAAGTTAGGACACTTGCCCCTCTTTTTGTTTCTTTTTACTAACGTTCAACACGGGTAATTCAGAGTGCTTTCTTTTTTCCCTTGCGCTTATTCTTGTTCCTGTTCTTGTCTGTGTCCTTGTCCTTGTCTTTGTTCTTGTCCTTGTCCTTGTCCTTGTCCTTGTCCTTGCCCTTATCCTTATCCTTATGCTTATTCCTATGCTTATGCTTATGCTTATGCTTATGCTTATGCTTATGCTTCTCCTTGTCCTTGTCCTTGTCCTTGTCCTTATCCTAATCCTTATCCTTTACCTTCTCCTTCTCCTCGTTCTTGTTCTTGTAATTCTTCGTCTTCGTCGTCATCTTCGTAGTATTAGCAGTAAAAAAGAGTTAAAGGCATCACACTGTATGGCGTTTCAAAATGATTTTGAACTTGTTCAATTAGTGTTTCTTTGTGTTGGTAAAAGGGTCAAAACTAATCTCAGAAAGTATCGATGATGATTACACTTTTTTTTTATTCTCATTGTTGTTTGAATACTCAAGCTAAACATTTAAAGTTTTTCAAAAAGGTCGTATGAGCTTCTAATTTTGCCAAATCTTTTTTGACTTGTATCTACAGTTACACCCCAACTGCATAACAACTAAACTTTCACTTGCTCTTGATTATTATTTTCCAACTCTACACAAAAAAGAGTATCAATTTAACGTTAGCATACATTAATACTGAAGCGGTTTTTGGGAATTCCATTTGACGTTTTGTGGGTTTTTTCAAAAAACCCCAGCTCAAACTTGTAAAATCCTGTAAAATACCTGCATATAGCAAGCGATGAGTTGTCGGAACGTACACGTCATTAAATATTTTTAACTTTTACAATTTTCAGTTTTAAAGAAAATCCTTATATTTCCCAAGCTTATGTTTTTTTGAGGTTTCTTCCGAAGAAGAAAGTAATATTTGTTCTCAAGGAACTATGTTGGTAGATGTTCAATATGCAAGGGATTTAATCAGTCTAAGTCTTGGGAACGTCTTTACTGGTAAACCTCTTTGGCTTGTAAAAAAAATGTGCTTGTTAAGGAAAACGGCTGCTTTGATCACACTAGTATCAAAGTTCTACGAACAGGATGGCTTTGATTGTTACAAACTAAGTAACACAACAGAACTCTTTGACAAATTTTATGTATTTTACTGACCTTCAAAACAAATTTCTTGAACACTCTAATTCTAACATAATCAACTGTTAATAAGTCTGCTTATATCTACATGAAACACCAGTTTAAGATGCTTGCAAAGCATGTAATATTTCATATTACTACATTAACAATATCACAATGTTAAATTGCTGGGCAATCTTAATTTCTAGCCACAATTTTTCCTTTCTTGCTATATATATTTCACCCTTATGTCAATCCTTACAAAACCAGCAAGACACAACTTTGTAATATTATATCAAGGAGGATTAGTTTAAGGATCGGAGAACTAGACTTATCCATAGAAAGGATATTAACAAATTGTTTACTAAAATTTGCTCATAGCTGTCTTAATATGCTCTTCATTTATTTGAAATACTAGTCTCCCACAATCTTTTTCACGTAGACGTTTTTCAATAAAGTGAATTTATATTAACGTGAAGCAATCAATCAATTCAAATCTACACTTTATTGTTTTATCCTGTCATTTCTTGTGAAGTAGTTGGGAAATAGAAAGTGACAATATTTCTTAAGAAAGAACACAGACTATGATAGACAGGAAGCTATCAAGAACGCTCAATCACCGGGATTTCAAGTAAGAGAGGTAGCCATCGGAAATATATTCCTTTGTTTTCAGAACTTAAGATTGTCTGTCTGGTTTATATCGAGAGTAGTATCCAACATCAAAGATACCGACCTAAATAAATCTATCAAAAACATAAGAAATTCGAAGTTATTAAATCTTTGACTTTCACAGAGCCTAGAATATACATTTTTCAAATGTATTCGCCTACTGGATAGCCTTAACTGGTTTCCGTAATTAGTACTTTGATATTTTGACTTCCACGCAGATGTTATATGTAGTATGGATTATGTACACGTTCTGCAAAAGTAAAAAAGCCAATGAAAGTTACGATACTCAAGCGACTTGGTATTGTAAGTAATGGCATTCGTAGAAGTAAACATTTTTTCAATTGTGTACTAGTTATTATACATAAGTCTGTGGTTGAAATTTAGGTATTAAAAAAATGACTAAATAATATTTATATATTGCCCTCGATTTTGTCAATCCATCAATCTAGTTCTTTCTTTATCGGTACATACGTACATCTATCCATAGATACGCGTATACATATGTAGATCCTTACATATATACATACATGTATACATATGTACATACATATATACACATCCATATACACATTTATACAACTACACATAAATGCCTCTATACATCTATATGAAACTTTTTTATCGTACTTATATTCAATTTTCGATATCAAAAATAAAAAAATATTCGTCTTAGCTCCTGGTCTGATGGGCTGATGTAGATTTTAATTCNATTGCCCTCAATTTTGTCAATCCATCAATCTAGTTCTTTCTTTATCGGTACATACGTACATCTATCCATAGATACGCGTATACATATGTAGATCCTTACATATATACATACATGTATACATATGTACATACATATATACACATCCATATACACATTTATACAACTACACATAAATGCCTCTATACATCTATATGAAACTTTTTTATCGTACTTATATTCAATTTTCGATATCAAAAATAAAAAAATATTCGTCTTAGCTCCTGGTCTCGGATCCGTAGAAGTAGATTTATGAAAGATGGGCTGATGTAGATGTTAATTCTCTGGGTTTCTCCGGTTGATTAATGATCTTTGCAAAACATGGAGAACTTAAGGAAGTGAAATAAACTTTGGAATTGAAGACTATTGGTCATTGCTTATTATCACAGTAACCTATTAAGGGATATTTAATTGTACCACAAGAACTTTTCTGTCATTTTCAAATACTTTAATGATAATTTGAAATCAAAGTTGTAATTTGTATTGTAATTAACAGTGCTTTTGTGTCATCCAGACAAATGTATATTCTTGACAAGAGAATGATTCTCTCTAAAATTAAAACAAAGTAAAGCCTAGTATTGATGACGAGAAAAAAATTATGTCAAATGTACCTATATTCATTCATACATCAAACAAAAGCATTGGAAACAGGGAGCAGAGGTTTCCATTGGTGGGAAGAAATATTAATTGAAAACACTGCAGCATATTTGGTAGATATTCAAATCTATGATAGGTAAGTGTTTGAATGCACAAAGATTGTCAGAAAAAATCGATACATGATAGATAGGGAGAAAAGGATAGGTGGATAGGCTAATGGATTGATTTATCAATAAATAACTAAAAAGTAGCTCACTGTGAATAAATTAGAATAAGAATAAGATTAGACTAAGGGTAATAATAACAGAATAGATAATAATATAGTAGTAATAATAATAATTATTATTATTATATTAATAATAGTAATAGTAGTAATAGTAATAATAGAATAGAATAACAGAAGAATAAATTTGTAGCTTAATGCAGTTCAGACAAAAAAATATATAAAAGAATCCCCCGGCGGGTGAAAGTAAAGGTATACAGAATGATGATCAGACCAGTGTTGGTGTACGGAGGGGAAACCCTGGCCCTTAGAAAGAAGGAGGAGTTAATGCTTATGCGGACGGAAATGAGGACTCTGAGGTGAATTCTGAGGTGCAATGTCGTTGTGGGAGAGATGCACAAACGAGGAAGTAAGGAAAGTGGCAGGAATAACATGCATTAGCAACAAGTTGAAGGAAGCAAGGTTGAGGGGGTTGGGGCATGTAGCAAGAAGATATGAAAGTTGTGCTGTCCAAAGGGTACGGCGAGAACCAGTTAGAAGGAGGCGATCCGTCGGAAGGCAGAGGCTGAGGTGGAGGGACATCCTGAAGCGGGACATGGAGAGCAGAGGACTGACGGAAGGAAATGCAATGGACAGAGGTCGTTGGCACCAACAACTACGTGCTGCTGACCACTGACGACAGGGAAAACAGCAAATGGAAGAAAAAGCAGTTCAGACAGCCTTCTGTATTGTTTTTGTAACATATTGTGGCTTTCAAAGGTCAGTTAACTTAAACTAGCGTCCGGAATGAGTTATTTAAATATCGTTTTTTTCTGATCAAATCAAATATTTCTCACACGATGTTTCTGAAAAATAGTGACGTGGGATGTGGCTAAATAAAATGGGTATTAATTAAACTCTTTAATTCAGAAAATGATACTTGATAATTAACTGTCAAAAATTCGTATTTAACAATTGCTTTTTTATATCGTGCTGAATAAAAGACCGCAAACTTTGGAGGTGACAACGAGGTAAAAAGGTAGGGCTATGTAACAAAGGTTTTTCTGCTGCCATAACGTTTCACCTTTAAATGACTACAAACTCTCTCCGTGCTGGAGTTTAAGGATGACGAAATGAACATAGAACTTTACCACATCAAGTCAATTGTTATGAACTAATTTGTATGTTAGTCAGTGCCCCAGAGTCCCATAAGGGCTATTGGGTTAAGAACTGTATGTATGTATGTCTGTATGTCTGTCTGTATGTATGTATGTATGTATGTATGTATGTATTTATGTATGCATGCATGTATGTATGTATGTATGTATGTTACTCAGCCTGAAAAACAGGGAAACAAAACGTATTCCTCCCTTTTCCTTCAAAGAATATTTTTGGCTAAGATAAATTGTGCACAACCACGGCTTCTGGCAAAGAATGTTACACACATCATTCTAAAAATATTTTATTTGATTAATGTATTTTTAAGTTTGGAATTTCTGCATGGGAGAATGATTAGGCTTTTTCATTCTCTCAAACAAGTGGTTGCAAGAGAAGCAACAGAAATGTGATATTTGAGAACATAAAAGGTACAACCAGAGTTTTTGGGTCATATAATGAAAAAGGAGATTATGGAGAAGATTTTACTTGATTAATTGGTAGTAAACGAAGGAGAGACCATCAGCGGAAAACATTCTCAGAAAGTTTATTCAAGTGAATCAAAGAGTGAGTTCCTGAAGAGGATTTAAATGTAATAAAGTTATCTGCACAAATCGAGACAGAAAGAATGCCATTGTAGCCTAAAAGAAATGAATTACTGCATACCGTATATTAGAGCTGTTTGTCTAAGAGGTATCTACCTAGTCGTGTGCCATTTTAAAGAAAGCACTCATAAAAATTTGAAAAATTGTGAAGGGAAGAGTGAGGAAAGAAAAAAGTACACAGAATAAGCATTGGTATCAAACAACGAAATATGAAAAGGTATAAATATTACATTTTAATTAAAATTTTGTTAGTTCGTCACTACATGAGACTGACCAATTCTTCTTTATCTCTTCGACGCCACTGGCCCACCTATTAAAATTTTTGAATGTGATTTATGCAAGACCCAGTGCGTCATGAATTTCCGTTGCATTTGTTGCGCTTTACATTTTCAGTAATATGCGAATCAAATGTGTGCTAAAAATGTAAAAGCTAGCTTCCTATCATCCAAGATTTTCCCAGAGGACAGTGCCCGTGACGGAAGTGATTTAGAATCCGTGCTTCATTCAAGTCTGAACCGAGCAGGATCATCACAGAAAGAGAAAGTGAAAGGAAAGAGAGGAAAGAGAGGAAAAAGAGAGGGGGTGGAGAGGAGAGGGGGGAGAAAGAGAGAGAAAGGGAAAGAGACAGAGTCAGGAAGCTAGCGAGATAGACAGAAAAGGAGGGAGAGAGACACAGTGAGACACAGAGAGAGTTCTTAAGGCAATCAGTATGGAAATAATTTTTATGCAAGTAAAGGAGTTATGACCAAACAACATACTTTTTTAAATTACTCATCCAACCTTATGACCTCTAGTCTTGTACTATCAAAGGCGAGAAATTAGTTTTAAATTTATATCACTCGATTGAGCAACTGAACAAACTTAAACACGAAACCTTTGAATGACAGTAGAATTTAGGATAGTTTTTACACTTTTTGTACCCTAATCTCAGCTACCATATCTCTCCTTATGACTGTTCTGTATGGATCGAAATGGTCCTAGGGTTGATGCAAGCTTAATAACCTTGGATGCCTTTCTCTACTATCGACTAACCTTAGTTTTTAAGGAATAAGTGGACAAAAGGACCGGCCGACAAACTATTCCAACAAATTAACATAACTATTCCTTTTGTTTTGATTTTGTATCCTAGGCATGGCATCTTAAGACGTTTTTTTCCTTAGATAACTTGCTTTTGAAATCCTCTCATGATTGTTTGATATACCCACTTCCCTTCCTTTCCTATTCCCATGTATTTCCAGTGTCACATTTACATGTATCAAATTTGATCGCCTTTTCTCTCTGTTAAGGCTTGGGAGTCTTTAATCTATTACACTCACTCTATATTCTGAGTACTGTAAAATGGTTGGCTTGTGAGAACAATTAATTGTAGCTATCACTAGCAACTTTGGTTCCTCAAACACTACCACCCAATTAATACTAGAGACGAAAATCTAATTTTGTTATTTTGGTTTGACCGTTACCATGTCAAAAGCTTGCAGACAATAGCAACATATCAATCTCAATTTAAACCTAAAATATCTTATAAAAAAATTCTATAACTTGTCTATCCATTTCCAGAGCCTTCAGGTCATACACATATTCATTTGAAGGTCATTGTATCTTCTTTATCAGCTCGGCTTTTCTATATTGGTCAACTCAAATGACTGTAATGGTTTCTGAATGTATACGGTCAGGTAGCCACAATAAACTATTTATTTCATCGTCTTTACACTTATTTCAAGATTGGTTGGAGAATATGTCACTCATTTTATACCCCTATGAGTTCAAGCTTTTGTGCTGGAACACAACAGAGTTTCATGTCCATTTGAAAAGTAGAAGAAGTTGATTTGCACTGGGAATCTGGCCACAACAGAAGGACGTTCTATTTGAACTACCGTAAAGGTATTAGTACAATTCTATTAAAGTATATTACATAATTAAGTTTCAAAATTGAATTTCATTTATGGCCAAGGGGGTTCATTTTTGCTTCTGAAAAACCATGATTATTTTATTTTCACTTCTTATTTAATTATGTCGGTCAAATCATTCGAAAACTATAATCGTATGTACTTATAATCTAATATAAAGCATAATATTTATACTGTATCTATTTTTCAGTGTATAATATGCAATAAACTTTAAGACTAAGTTTTAAGTAAATCAACTGATTTGGAACGGAGTGCAGATAGCTGCGTTTGTTGAGAAGGCCAGAAAAGGCATACCTATTGGTTCACGCCTTCTTCCGAGAAACATAAAGTTTCCACTTACATTCTTTATATATAACAGTAGGTGTTATATTCGTGCACGTTTCTTGAAACCATTTCAGTCATAGTAATAGCTGTGTAGCATCAGTTAAGTATGCTTATCGTGTCATCGTGAGATTGCACAATTTGTTTCAGAAATCTTGTAGGAAATTCAAATCAGCTAATTTTTGTTGTTTGGAAAGTATTATTGAGTTTTTATCTTCGTATTCTGGAATGTCATTTGCAAAAAAACATTTGGAGTCTTGCTTAAAACTTTACAGATGTTTGTAAGAAAATGAATTCCAGCATTGCCTACCATAACTGTGAAAATAGATCACAATACAATTACAATTTTGCTCTAGTTCCTTCACTTTACTCCTACACTTTGTACCGTTCTAGCACACAAAGGCTGAAAAACAGCTAAGACTCGTGTATCTTTTTTTTTCTGATGTAGACGAATTCTTACGGTCAGTTAAAATAGAAAAGCTGTGAACTGGTATTGTAAAGGAGGAATGGTAACAGGAGGTTGAAGGCTCGGTGGATGCACCCCTATATAAAACGTGGTACTCTTCCTTGTTCCTGAATTTTGTAACAAAGGTGTATAAATTTGTGCCAATCCTAGGACCTGGGGTTATCTAAAGGAGCGGGTTTTCTTGCTTGTAGTCAGAGATCTTACAAAAAGATCTGTTCACAGAAAACATGTCCGAGGAATTTATCCGATGAAAAGCATAAAACTTGTTGAGGACTATTGCATTTGAAAAGAGTTATAATTAAAAGTTTCAGACCAACAGAAATTATCATCTAAACTTACACCAGGCCTAGCAGACCATGTCAGTAAAAGGGGTGAATTTTCAAGTACAATGTCAATGAAAGGTCAGTTATATCAAATACTCTGAATTGGAATGAGTACTATTTTTGATGTAGGAGTAAACTTGCCTGGGTTGCAGGAGAATATCAAGAAAAGAAAGTTGGGACATTGCAAACGCGTGTTGAGACACAACGTGCCTCAACACACTCTAAAGAGGGAAAGATTGAAGGAGAGAAAGAGAGAGGTACACAGCGAAGGGTATGGCTAGATGACAATGTTGAAGAATTAGAATAAAGAGCTAAAATGCAACAGTGAAATAGGAGGTTCAGAAAAGAATGCCATTGCAATAGAACATAATTAAGACAATAAAATTAACAAATGAATAGATGTTCTACTTTTTTGTAACATACCAAGTTTCAATGCAGTACGATGTACACTTTTGTACAGTACTAAATTATGATGTGCCATACTATAAATACTGTATTTTATTCTACTAAATTGTATAATCTATATCATTGAATTTTATTTTTCTACAAAGCAGACCGTAAAAAATGTTACACTGAACCACACATCATCATTTCAGAATAATCTGTTCTGTAGTTAAAAGAAGATGATTATCCCCTTACTTTTCTACTGTACTATATTCTATATTATACTATATTATACTATATTATACTATATTATACTATATCATACTATGCCATACTGAATTATACTTTGCGATACTATACTATTCTATACTATAGACTTTACAAAACTTTGATGTTCTGCAGTGCTATTCAATCTCTACTACTACTACCACTACTGTAATCGCAGTGCTGTGTCCACCTTGACGCTGGAGACGATGGACTTCCACGCACTTCTGTCTTTTGTTGGATCTCACCCACTTCTCACAAATTTTCAATTCTTGTTACCTCACTAATTCCATCCATATACTTCAGTCTTTCTCTCATCCCTGTGGTCTCTTTCCCTCGATCATTCTTTGGACGCACATACTATCTAGACCATTCCTATACAAGTTATGCCCTAAAAACCTAAAATGTCTTCTTTGCACGACAGTAAGCAACCCTCTTGTCATATCAGCCATCTTTAACACCTCCTGGTCAGTTTTCTTGCCACCCATGGCTTCTTCATCATTCTTCTGAAGAAACAGTATTTCTGCCTTTTCCAGTCTCTTCATTATTTCCCTGCTTACAGTTCAAGTTTCCCACCCATACAGCATTCCCGACCATATTTAGCTATTCAATGTTTTCAACTGTATTCCTATTCTCAATCTCATGTTTCTTGTATCCCTCTCACCTCTCCAGATTGTATTTAATCATCACTAATGCCATTTTTATATAACAAGCTTCCTGGATATCTAAACGATCTAAGCTTCTTCACTATCCGACTTCTTATATTCATATTTACTTTCAGTTGCTCTTTTCGTTAGTGACACCCATCACTTCCGTTTTACCAATATTGATCTTCATTTTCTTTCTTCTAGATCTTATATCCAGTTTATCAACAAGTCTCTTCATCTTTACTTATTATTTATTATCTTAACTTATTTTTTATCACATTATGAACTACCTGTAGTTTACAATTAACTTTGTTTCTGTCTTTTCCTGCGTCGTTTTGATTCGTCTCTTATCATAGAGACGAATCAAAATGTTTTTGTATCAATTCGGTAAACTCATTTCGTGAACTGAGCTATCATAAGAGCTTGACCTTTTAATACTTTAAACAGTTTAAACACCTTTCCCTAGGAATAATGGTGATATCTCCTTTCTGGTTTGCCAAACAGTAGTATTTTTGGAAATGTTCTTTGCGACACGCATATAAGTAGTACATAACAGAAAATGACTGTATATTACGTTTCGCAGAGGTGGTATTTTGAACATCTTCGTACATAATGAATTTTGTTTATGAAGACATTATCAATGCAAACCAAAAAATACTTTACAAAGATCAGTCCAAACCGAACCTTTCGTCACTTCTTGCATTAAGTATGAAAAAATAATTTCCTGAGAAATAGATCCTTTTTTACATTTCTTTGCTAAGGGAACCAAGGCTGGAAACAATCTCGAATACTCTTTTTTTTTTATTGAAATCTAAATATTCTTTTTAGCAAGGAAAATATGTTTTAAAAATGGGAAGATTCAAATTGAGATTTTTGATTGTCAATAGAATTCTTGCACCTTAATCAAAAACAGTTCTAACCGAATACATACTTTCTCTTGGCCTTAATCTAGATTATGAAATTACATAAATGCCTCCCTTCCATGCCACAGTGCTTTTTATCCCTGCACCTTAGTATTCGCTTTCTTTATTTATCATGTGATATCATTTCAGATATCTTTTTTGGTTCAGTTCAAAGTCATTATCCTTTTTCATTGGTTAATGTGAGTTATCACGTGGTGTTTACTTCATGTCGCAATAGTATTTATTTTGTTTTCCGGGTTTTTTTTGTACTTCGCAAACGCCATACTAGTCTAAACATCTTAATCAATTACTTGTTAGAAAAAGGATTAAAAAGTACCCACCTGGCTGGGGGTGGGGGGTACTTCTCTTGCCTTTCCTTCACAATCCTTTAATCCTCAAGTCACTGTTTATGATTTGCACACGCCCTATTACAATTACATATACAATTACACAGGTCCTAAACTCTAAGAAATCCACGACCAAATAAACAAAAAGGATGGCTGATAGTGATAAAAAGAAAACTCTATCAGCTTTCAAGCAAATAGTTGCTTTTACGTTACAATGCTAATGTTGAGTTTTCTATTCGGGTTACAAGGCATTTTTCTCGACGCAATCTTCTTCTTTATTTTTGGGTAGTAGCACTTTTCCATATATTTTGTTACATAAAATTACTTAAGCTACTGAAAATGTGATAAATGTTATATTAAATTTCTTCTTTACCGAATTTGTGTCTCTTAGTATTATGTAAACGACTCTTTCTTTCTCT
>RDPX01000019.1:3700752-3747611 GCA_003991215.1 Morbakka virulenta
CTCTTTCTCTCCCTCTCTCTCTCTCTCTCGTTCTTTCTTGCTCTCTCTCTCTCTCTCTTTTCTCTCTCTCTCTCTCTCTCTCTCTCTCTCTCTCTCTCTCTCTCTCTCTCTCTCTCTCTCTCTCTCTCTCTCTCTCTCTCTCTCTCTCTCTCTCTCAGTTAAAGTTTGTATTGGTTGTAAATGGGGATTTTTATTCAGGAAATCATTGCTGATCAATTTATTTCCTTTGATAAACTGTCACTTAAACCCAAATCATTGCTGATGTTTGTTATTCATTCCTTTTAAACAAGCTTCTCTAGCTCTTATGAAACTCGACACAGGAGAATAAAGGATGACAAACTCCTGTGGTTAAGCATTTACTCTCAACTGATAAAATATTTGAAATGTTCAACTTTGAGCGATTATCTTTATTATCATCGGATAAAGTAACCCCTCCCAAGAACGTCGTACAACATATAAATCATCTTTACTTTCACGTATTGCGATGATTATCGAAATAGCTACATGGAAACAAATGCCAAAAAGATTTAAATTACTCAAAAATGTAAAAAATAGGAGATAAAACACAAAAAAACCCACCAAATACACTGAAAGAAGAGTTTTTCAATATAAAACAACAAGGAAAGAAGTACAATTCAACAGTAATGGAACAACAGAAAAAATTGGAAAATATTTTAACTTGGTGAGGAGATTCATCACAAGACATTTTTTTTAATGGTGGCGAAGCAGGGAGTTTGGAGGAGTTGACACTGTCCCATTTTTAAAGTAATTAAGATCGATATACACAATTATATCAGACGTATTACTTTCCGAGAGAGACTGTACGATTATTGATTGCAAACAGAGACATACAGATATTCTTTCAGTGTACAAGTCATAATGGTCAGCGTGGGAAATGATTTACAGCACTCAGAATACCTACAAAAATGATCCCCCCCCCCCTCTTTAAATTTCTATCGCCCTGCCACCCTTGCTTTTATATTAAAGAGTGCACTTCAGCCAAGTTCTAAAGCCGTAAGTCAGCGACAAAAAGAGTCAAGTCAGCGACAAAAAGAGTCAAGTCAACGACAAAATATGTTTTTGTGTTTTCACAATCGAAACAGTGACTAATCTAACTAAAACAGTAAATGGAGTACTTGTTCTTTTTATTTACCGTCCACAGACTTTAGATTATTGTTCACTGAAAAAAAAATCAGCCTACAAGAAGATTTCATCCGTCTGGCGATTGAATACGCTTTGGAAATGTTAGTGTTTTGAATAAGACTCTTTTGATAACCATCAGAAGGTTCAGAAAGTTTAGAAGCCTTAAAACATTTTAAAGTCTTTTTTACAGGGGTGCCTAAAATTTACCAGCTGGTAAATAAGAAAAGTTTTGGTTAAATCATTTGTTCTAATATAAATTGATTCGATTCTGTGCTTTTAGTTCCGAAAGTAGCGAGCTGAAGTCGCCTCAGCTTGATGTAAAATAATTAATCTTACAATCCTCCTCTTTGTGATTTATGTATATATATGTATATATATGTATATACATATGTGTGTATATGTATATATATATGTATATATGTATATACATATGTATATACATATGTGTGTAGATATGTATATATGTGTATATATATGCATATACATATGTGTGTATATGTATATAAATGTATATATATATATGTATATATATACATGTCTAAATATATGTATATGTGATCTGGAAAATAGAGTAAAGGGAATGTGAGATGCGAAGCTAAAACTGAGAGAGAAGTAATGATAAAAAAAGAGATTTTTAACGCTGTTGGCATGTTACATTAATATCAAGTTGATGTGACGAGTTACTTTGTGTCCAAAGGATTTACGTCCAAGTACACTCACATTTTATATTAAGAGTACCTGCTGCAAATTCACGTTGGTTGTGATGTGGGCTAACAAACTGGGTATACATGCACCCTATACCACGTTCTTCGTTTTAATTATCCGCTACTATGAGCATGGGCTCTTTAACTTTTCGCAAGTGACGCACATTTAAAAAATAACCAATACATTGGACCTGGGGCTTTAAACTGGTATTGTCACCGATAGCTTAAAGAAGCAAAGATCCTTTTACATATGGTATTTTGTCATGAAATACCAACCTATATGTAATACGTACGATGTATTTAGTAAATAAACTAGATTAATTATAATCGTTGACGGAAGATAAAGTGTTGCTCTGGCTTCGGTATGCAAAAGAGAAAGACCAGATATTGACCAAATGTAAAATTGCTGTTTTGTTTATTGTTACAACTTGAGATTTTCTCTGTGCGTTGAAATTTGGTCCAACTAATTTTTAACTGTTCTTCTGATAGCTATCTTATTATTACAATTAGACTCATATCAACGGGAAATGTGTTCACTTTGTTCTTTGCGATATCGGCTCTCTTGGACACTAATTATTTGATTAAATATATTAGATTAGATAAGATTAGACATATTAAAAGTTGACTTGTAAAACATCGGGGTAATAATCCATTGTCTGACTTCAAAAAAGAGCTATTGAAGAATAAAATCCTGTACAATTAAATTGCTCTATGGAAAACCTCTGCACCAGTAAAGAAAAACATTTAATGAAATAGATGTTGTCCCAAATAGCATTTTCTAGGGCAACAACCACTTCACTTGGCTTTACGTTTCATGTCCAGCGTTCTGATTTGTGCATTTAGTCAGTGCAAGGATTTAATAATTTCATGGAATTCATAACAAAAAGTACCTGGGAAACCGAGATATTATGAGAAACTATGGTTGAAGTGTTGCAGTTAAGATCAACGGAAAACGAATCAGGGGCAGACAAAGAATAACATACATAGCAAGCATAAGTAGATGGACGAATGTAGCGTACCGAGAACTGTTAACAGCCACAAAGCACCGAAAGAGGTGAAAGTCGATGATCGTCAACGTCCTAACAGGACATGGCACCTGAGAGAGAGAGAGAGAGAGAGAGAGAGAGAGAGAGAGAGAGAGAGAGAGAGAGAGAGAGAGAGNAGATGGACGAATGTAGCGTACCGAGAACTGTTAACAGCCACAAAGCACCGAAAGAGGTGAAAGTCGATGATCGTCAACGTCCTAACAGGACATGGCACCTGAGAGAGAGAGAGAGAGAGAGAGAGAGAGAGAGAGAGAGAGAGAGAGAGATAGATGGTTGAAGTAAAGGGAAAACCCCAAGAATTCTGTCATCTAACAGATATTTGAAAGCAATTCTTACATTCTTACAAATATTACACCCGCAAAGAAAACCATCTTACATATTAATTCGTAAACTGGAGTTCACGCCAGATAAATGAGCAAAGAAACCTTATTTACACAAAGCGAACTTGTGTCTTCTGCTTTCCTGTCTTTGTTTTAGGCAAGATACCCAACTGCATGGCGGGTCCACTCCTGTACAAAAGGTAATACTTATCCTAGTTCCAAATTTTACTGAGAAAGTTTGTTATCAGTCCTACGACCCACGAAGGTTTTCAAAAAAGGGTGTGTTTATTGCCTTTAGTCAGCGATTCTTTTCAAAAAATTGGGCCTCTATAGCATACATGCTCAAAGGAATTTTACCCAGATAACAGCGTGTAGCCCGTACAACACACCTGTACGTGAAAAGCTCTAGTGAAATTTAGGGCCTACCTGCGATATAAAGCTGTCCAATAAGGGCTTTTAATTGAGGGATTTGAAAATTTAAAAAAATTTTCAGCTCCTTGGTATTTTCTGGCAGCTCAAGTGTGCATTTATTTATGCTTAGACGACAGACATTAGTATTTGTCAGTCGAATACAATATGAAGTGATTTGTTATGTCATGGATCACATGACTACTTATCGAGATTTTCTTTTCAGGCAACTGAATTGTTGGAAATTTAGCTTGAAAGGCGGAATGTCATGATACTGTAATAATAAGAGTTGTAGTTGTTTTGCTTGTGGCATTCATTGCTTTAAAACTGAAATTAAATTATATCACATGAATACCCGACAGAGTGTTGGAAAGGGGTAGACTGAAGAAGAAGACATGAATGTCCCTCCCTATAATCTTTACTCTATTAAACCTATTACATATTTGTAAATAGGTTAACCACTAATCCAAATACACGAATATAAAGTTGACCAAACACAAAAATGTTTTTGGGAAGATTAAAAAGAAAGAGAAGACAGAAAATTGATCAGTTGTACCTTAAATGAAAGCATGATCACTTGGAGCGTCCATGTTCAGAGTTGCAGTGTCAGAGGTATGGCCAGAAAATATGAACAATAAAAAATGGAACTTCCAAAACGAGTTACACCACTCTTCTTTGATTTTAAAAGGAAAAAGTTACCAGTTAATAGGCTTCAGCAGTTTATTGAAACTTTTCTTACTAAGGAATAACAGATTTGAGAGGAAAAAGTGCTTTTGAAGACGATCAATCAGACCCCTTTGAGATAAAGCCGGATCCTCATGGTAACTGCGGAATTACACTGTCCAATACCCATAAGCTTAACCAACAAGGTATGACTACAAAGTTCATTTTCTTGCATAACCTTAATTGTGTAATGATCTCTGATAGTGTTAAAAGCTAACCTCTTGACAACATCTCTGTGCATAGAGAAGTCTAGAACCCTTACAGGAGGAAGGCAAAATTTAAGTCTTGCCAAAAAACATTTGTGAATAAGTAGATAAGTTTCTTTACAAAAATTTTTTAACTTAGGAAAATACAAGGGCTACCCAAATTGTGTCAAGGCTTGGTTAAGAACTTGCAAAACCTCGTTATTATTTGACATTCTCCGTCAGTTAAAATCCATTCGTATCTATATGAAAAGAGAGAAGACGGCAGGATGCCTGTATAACCAAAGTTGCAAAATGGTATCGTATTAATTCTTTATACCGATTGGAGAAAGGAAACATTGCCATGTTATCCACTCTGACTGGTATCTCTGTGCTCCCCAAACCAAATGAGCAGTAGGATGTATCTACTGACCTTAAAGCTTTCTGCGGTCAACCATAGCAAAACACATCCTCATCTTCGACATGTTTATAGTGTGGGTTTTTTTTAATTAGTGTACTACATCCTCATATATTTTTTCTTTAATAGAGGGAACAAAATCATGAAAAGTGTGACATATTTTGAAAGAACATTAGCTATACCTCAAAACCAAAGGCTTTTTCCATTAGTATATAAAGTTTGTAATTGAATTAAAGAGGCTTTTAGACTTGAGCTCTACGCTGGTCCTGCCTCTTTCCTCCCCTGATGGACAACTGCTTACTACGTCTTTGTGCCCTAACTACGCTATGATTCAAAGCTACCTTGGTACATCGGTCCTTCGCTGACCTCCTCAGGGAAGTTTTCATGGGACTTTTCCACTGACTTTCAGATCTTCTAGTGTTCCCTTTCTACCTGAGAGGCCACGAAACTTCAGTTGCTTTTCCCATGTCGTATTCACTACCTTGAGCTTCATTTCAGCTCGTTCTAGAGAGTCTTCATTACGTATTCGGTCGACATATGAGGTGCTTCCATGTTGTAGTTGCCATGGAGGGAGATCTCTATTTTTGGAATAACTAACACATTAATTTTCTTGTTTTTGACGTTGAGGCTAAAGCACGTACAAGCGAACATAGCTTAAATAGCTTTTGGAGATCTTCAGCTGACGAAACAAGGAAAAAGTGTCATCTGCGTATCTTAGAGAGGCATCGTCGTCTGTGATAGAAGTAGAACTTTTAATTTTTGAATTTAAGAAGAACGATGAGGCTATTATACTGCTGTGCTATGATGATTCACGCCTGCACTCAACCAATTTACAAAGACACGCGGAGGTCAATAAATGTGAAAATGAATGCTGAATATTCAGAATAAAAGTGCAAAAGGAATCCATTACATTAACAAGGACGCTTGTAACAACAACTCACAAAATAAGACAGCCAGCTCACACTGTTTACATCATGATGTAGTTTATTTAATACAGTAAATAATACAGTGTCTTACAAAATATGAATTTTAACGTATGGATTAGTCAAATATTTTTCTTGATGTTTATTGTTTACAATATTTCAATATTTTTTGTGTGATTACACTTGTTTTGTGTCTCATTATTGATTTTCTTCTTGTACCTTATTCTACATCATTTACCTGAATTTGTTAATTTTGTATATACGCATCCTATGAATATAATATGTCATTATATATACCACCTGTATAATAATATATAGTGTACTTGTATGTATATATGAATATAACCAGGAAACAGAGGTCCAGACTAAGATGTACAACGTGTTCGAGCCAGCCTTCATGTAAAATTACTTTTAAAAAATAAAAAGGCTACCATCCCACTTATCCTTAATGTTAATGCACATAAAATGGAAAATTTATGTTTTGAAGTGTGCATTAATATTATGGTGTGCTTTGGACCATCATGCTGGTAAATAAAACAAAACAATATTGCAATCTACAAATCACAACAGCATGGCGGATTATACAGTCTTTAGTTTTCTATTTTTTTCTATTTTCCCCGAAAATTGGCCGTTCTGAACAAACTTTGTTTCATAAACTTTTTGATATCTTCAGCCGTTTCCAAAAAAACTCAGTTTTAAGGCTCTGATTTTCCCCGCCCTTATGTCCTGTAGTAAAATACATATAGTGGAAATAGTGTCAGCTAACTGTCAAGAGAACCAAAAGACTGAATATTTTTATACATGTGTCAGAATTGAAATGAATTGTTCACGGGATTCACTTTAATAACAAGACACTGAATGGCAACGCAACACAACGATAGCATTGTCCTTATAAATTAGAAACAGAAGAGATCTTTGCAGTAGTCTTAAACCACAAAATTAGTTTCATTGTAACCCAAAGTGGTGTTTTTGTGGTAATATTATAGCAAAATTATTTGTTAGTTTACTGTGTATATATTTAAACTCGTGCAAGCTGTATTCAAAGAAAACTCCCACAAGTCTGTAAAAGTAAAACCACAAATGATGCTTGGCGCCTATTTATGCGCCACAGCTGTCGCTTAGAAAAACAAACCTAACCTTCCAGAAAGTAAGATGGATTATTTTCTTCGTTTGGGAAGATAAACTCTGTTTATTTTACACGAGTAACCGGCACACAAATAACAGTTTAAAATCATCGAGGGAAAAATTTGTTAATATCTGTTATTGTATTCTATTAATCTTTCAAGAAATTGTTTCAAGCAACTTGACTTCAAACCATCGCTCTTTTTAAATAATTCTGGTTACTGGTAAATATACTCTTCATGTTTTGCTATCGTCTAATACTGCTTACCCAGTTTACGTGGTGCATATTGTCTTGTAGTAATACCGTATGAGATACCACTGCGAATAGTGGATCGAATGTGGCTACCGAAAGAAGAAAAAGTGACAAGTGGACATCAAAACAAAAAAACCGAATAGTAATGTCTTCTTCAACAGGGTAGGTTAACAGAAGCGAGGAAGTGCAGAAAATGCGAGGAAAGGGACTGGACACTATGATCTGACATTAAAATCAAGTCTGATTTACAAGGGGCAGACATGATTGCAAAGTACTATTGTCATTAATATGACCTGAAATATTGAAGAGGTGCCAAACATACAGAAAAGAAAAGCGATGTTCTAAAATGAAAATTTATACAAGAGTATATTCCGACTATTGACAAATTTCATAAGTTTAGCACCCTTTTTCACTCACCCACCAATAATCAATAGGCCCATTTCACAGTAAGGACACTGGGCATTACTTATGTAGACGCTTTTATTCTGATGTCATATTTCTCTTCGGTGCAACAGGACGAAATCCACTTAGGTTAATCTGTTTCCTTTAATTTAAGTATATCTTTAAATTAAAGCACTCCATGTCCAAATATTACCCTACGCCCTCGCACAAGCCTCATAGGATTATTGTCAACATGCAATGTATATGCTTGGCATTGTGTGTTATTTCTAAAACGTATCCAAAAATATGCATTCTGCATAAATGTGAAGGCACAGGACAAAACTATGAAACATTTTGAAGCAAATAACTGGAATTTTCAAGATACATACATACATACATACATACATACATACATACATACATACATTCGAAAAAAGCATCAACCAATATATAGGTTTTTGTATGGTCGTATTTTGAACCAATCAACAGTGAAAATAGATATCGTTGTAAATATTTTCCCCTGTCTACAACACAACAACTTGTTAGTAAATTATACAACTCTTATGTATAGATATATAGATAAATAGATAGACAGACAGACAGACAGACAGACAGACTGACCGATAAATGGATAGATAGACAGATAGATTGATAGATTGATAGATTGATAGGTAGAAAGAAAGATATATATATATAAATATATATATATAGATAGATAGATAGATAAATAGATAGATAGATAGATAGATAGATAGATAGATAGATAGATGATTTCTGTTCTTCCATGGATTTTGCTGATTCAGCAGATGGTGGAGTCAGTACGTAGGTATTTAACAGTGCCTTTCGTAAATGCAAGCAACGTGGCATGGAGCTATTTTCCTGAAATGATAAGATAGTATTGCGTGTAAAATAATCCTTGACTAATGTTCCCTGTTATTCATGCCTCAGCTATGCGGTTTCAAGTGCTTTGCAAATCTTTTGACAAGAGCTTACTAAAACACCAAAAATACTAATTAATTTTTTCTTGTCTTGTAGCATTTCACCTGATAAAGAAAGGGAAATTCATACTATAAATTCCTTATTCTTTTGGGCGCAGAAACCCTAGTATCAGATTCTTTGTTCTTGCTTTGTGTTAAATTTGTGATGGAGCCTTTTACAGTGAAAAAGTGGTCAGGGCAGGGGCCCGTGTTTTTAACCCTGACCACATCTCTAAAAGTATTGTATATGATTTATTTTTTCTTTTATAAGTGGCATACTACTGATTTTGTAAAAGTTTTTAAAAGGAAATTGAGAGAGCGAAAAAATAGATGAAAATAGATCTGCAGGCATATCTTTTTCAGTGGTGAGATACTGTAAGCTGTGCCATTTCTCTAGAATATTATAGGATAGGTAGAGAGATCGTTGGTTGCTATTTTTTTTTAATAGCACGATTCCCGAAAAAAAAAGTTTTATTGAAATGTTTTCTCACAAGATCTACGTCATGTTATGAATACTATGAGAGATTTGCCCCATTCTTTTTTCTAAACAGGCATGATTTGAAAGATGATCCTGATGTTCTGACAGCTTTAGGCTCTTTTGTTTTTAGATATGTTGGTATATTTTTAATACTGCTTACTCTTGTGATCCCGTCCCTAAACAGAGCTGAGATTTTGTTCTTTCAGTACACAGTAAAGTTAGCAGAAAGCAAGATAAAGTTGTATACTTAAAAGGCCAGGGTCCAAATTAAAAGTACCAATTTCAACATGATTGTCTCCTGCATTTTTGTTTAAGGAGCTATTTTAACCTTCTTTCTTTTCAATCAATTTAATATCAATTAACAAAATTCCATTAGACACCCAAGCAAAACCACTGTGATGCTTTGTTTCTATTATTCAAAAATAAAAAGATATCTTAGTTCTATCAACTTACAACAAAACAATCAAATAGAGTGAAACTCTCTGTTGCTTCAGAATAAAAACTACATACACAGTATTCATTGTAATCAAAGCCAACCTTGTGTTAAACGTACGTGCACAAGCCATGTCTTGCCTGAATCGTACAGTCTTATGGTAAATGAGATGCTGTTTTTCCTTTCTCTGGACAAAATTCTAGCTCAATAGAATCCAGAAGTCAAGCTGCTTTAGTTAATTCTTTGAAAATACACAACCTCGAAACAGGATATCAAAAGAAAACCGATAAAGCTGAAAAATAACTTAAAATTGTGAAAATGAAGAATACTTTGGCTTATTTTTGGCTGACATCCAAAGATATGAAGGCACGATATATGACCTTACATTTTGTTTATATTTTAAAAGCTGAAGATTGCTTGTCAAAATTATTTTTCTCTTCATTTCTCTTGTGTGTACTAGAAACTGACTCGAAATTTGCAGCATTACCAGTGTCATCTCTGTCATTTAAAGACGATTCTTTTTAATACCACTGGCTTCCTTTGCTCTTTTATTAAAATAATTCATTAGGGAAAATATTCCCATCTTCAAAGCTTTTCTTGTCTTTCTTCCTTTTCTATTCCTTTACTCTTTCATCAAGGTAATCAATCTGTGCTGAGATTCCCTTCTTCGAAGCTTTGCTTGTCTTGATTCCTTTTCACTTCCTTCTTTCTTTCATTTAAGCTAATTGATTAGGACAAAGATACCCATCTTCGAATCCTTGCTTTTCTTGATTCCATTTTAATTCCTTTCCTCTTTCATCAAGGTAATTCATCTGAGCAAAGATTTCCATTTTTGAAGCTTTGCTTGTCTTGATTTCCTCTTAGTTCCTTCCTCTTTCATTAAACTAATCCACCGAGGCCTTGGTTCCCATCTTTGAAACTAGACATTTTTTCGTCTCTCTTCGTCTCCATCTTCAGACAGATAGCAAATTTTCCCTAGATCTTTCTAGCATTACTTGTTCTTATGTGCTGCCAGTCTATTTCTACAAGGATACCGTTTTTAACTCGTACTGTTAAGAATCCTCACTTTCATTTTCAGATACAGTCACACCTGTTTCCTAAACAATATTTATAAGTCTCAAGCAACTAATTTCACAGACGGATAGGAATTGTCGAATTTTCTGTATAAGCTTTTTGATCGCCATTTTTAAATGCTACTAATCCATGCTATTTTTAGATGTTATTTTAAAATGCTATTTAACTTGATTTTTTCAAAACTCTAATGGTGCAATTATTCCAAAACAAGAGCTTAGATCGAACCTTGCGTGGTCACCAAGAATGATCCATGTTACTCGTTTCTCAGTTTTGGTTCACTCTTGGCGTAAAGTAACACTCCTTTTTGGCTCAATTCTATTATGTAAACGGAATAACAATAGTAAACAAATTTTAACCTTTAAGTAAGACCATACTTGCCATATGTCTATCCATTTGCGATTGATGCTTTCAAATAAAGGTGGACGCTTCCTTTTGGCACAAAATCAATTTTATGTGTGACCCATTGGACAACGAATTAAGGGTTGGAATTTTGAAACTGCCCCTACCTCATGGTCCAAGGTTTTAACCAAATAACAGTTTTCTTATCTTAAACTAGATCTTTGAAAATATATCTTTTCCCGTAATTTTAACTTGTGATCGACGAGCAGAATCTTTGTTTTGAACTTGTATTTTATTAATTGTCCAACAAATTACATATGCGAAGATCACTGTAACACAAATTGGGCTTTGGAATATTTTAGTTTTGGAGTTTCAAAACAATATTTTGGTACATTTCCATGCAATCCTTAGTTATTTATATATCTGTTTTTTTATTCATAATCTATATCTATATCTAGATATATAATCTATGTATTTATATATCTATACATCTATGGATCTATACATCTATACATTCCACACATACATCCATACATGTATACATCTATAAATCTATACATTTTTACATCTGTACATCTATACACCTGTATATTCATACATCTATACATCTATACATCTATACATCTATACATTTATAAATCTATACATTTATACATCTATATATCTATACATCTATACATCTATACATCTATACATCTATACATCTATACATCTATACATCTATACATCCATACATCTATATATCTATAAATCTATACATCTATACACCCCTATACATCTATGCGTCTAAAGATTTAAACATATATCAGAAAGTATGCATCAGGACGAAAANACATCTATACATCTATACATTTTTACATCTGTACATCTATACACCTGTACATCTATACACCTATATATTCATACATCTATACATCTGTACATCTATACATCTATACATCTATACATTTATAAATCTATACATTTATACATCTATATATCTATACATCTATACATCTATACATCTATACATCTATACATCTATACATCTATACATCTATAAATCTATACATCTATACACCCCTATACATCTATGCGTCTAAAGATTTAAACATATATCAGAAAGTATGCATCAGGACGAAAACTATAGATCTAAAGATAAGCTTTTACGGCACAATTTAATAAATACTACATAATGAGTGAAATGATTGTTAATTAGCTCATTATGAAATTAGTGTATTCTTTATTTCTCAAAATAATTCTGAAAATAGCAAAATATGGGTTTAAAATCCACTCCTTTGCTTTCAATTGTTTTCTAGAAGGATATTATCCCACCACCCTTTATTTAAATCATAAATTAAAGCGTTGATACAAAGTACCATCAAAATAGTACAGTACAAGCCAACTATTATGTTGTAAGTTTGCAAAGATTTCTATCCAATGAGTTTTGTACTACTAATACTTGTGTCTATATTTGCAAATCTTATTATTTCGCCTTCGGCTAAATAAATGGTGATAGTACATAATTTTCAGACAGTAAGAACGAGATAAATTAGGATAGATTAGAATAAAGTTCACTTAAATCCAAGCTTATAATTTTCCTTGATAATAGCATTTCCATAATCCTTGCTTTGTACAATTACCATTTCATAAAGCTCCAGCTTATTCTCATGACCCATCTTCAAAAAATATACTGCAAACCTTTTTCCCAAGAAAAGATAATTTGATCACGTAATTTTTTCAATAAACTTGCAAATTTTTCTTGTTTATATTTCATTTCAAACAAGAGAAAACCCCATATCTTTTCAAACAGTGGTAGGTTTGTTTAGTAATTCTCCTCTAAAAAGTCGAAATGTCGATTCAATGAAACATTCCTGATCTGACATAACCCGGGGTGTGGATGCCTGCGGGTGATCGTCTTGTAAAGAGTTGGTTTGTGAATATTTACAATATAACAAGAGTGAGATAAGTGAAACATAAGCTTATTGTTAATCCCACAATCAAATACTTTCCTGACAAGTAAAGTAAGAGTCTAACACTTTACTGAACACATATATCTTCGCTTTGGTTTTTTAGTACAAGGTAGGAAAATTTCTCTTATATATTAAATGTGTACCACTGTTATGATTTTCAACAGAGTGAGAAATCAGAAATCGAGACATACTTGATTTTAATTTCTAGGAACATCAGGGTTTTAATCTTTGACAACAGGTTCTTTTCATTGTAGAGCATCAATTTTTTATATACTATTTTATTTATTTATTTGTTTACTTTCCACAAATAATCGATTTTCAATGTTTTTCAGGTTATCCTAGACAGGGGTAAACTTTCAAATTGTGCAATATTTTAAGTTATTGTCTTAACAAGTAGAATAAGACGGGTCTTTGTAGTTAAAAATATCAAATTCTGATATGTACCATTTCTTGCACCATTACAGGTTTTGTAACTACTTAAATCCCTTTGAATCAAAATGAAAAATAGATTAACCCCAAGGAAAGGACTCGCTCTATTAATCTTGATGTTTCTCCGTCAAAGGGGTCCCAGAATCAAAATAACAATAATCTTACAAATATACTCGATATCATATCATCCTATGGATTGTTTCTCCTAATAGACTACCCACAAGTCTACTACTTACAAACGTTTAACCAATTATGCTATTTTCTTAGAAACCCTGGTATCAAGTGTAAATGTATCTCACCCCTCTATTACCCTAATAAGTTTAACAGCCTACTATTACAAAAAGACCTACCATAATTATTCGATTTACCGCACCCTACTCGAATAAGCGCCCCCTTTGGAACCCAAAAAAGTTAATAAGCGCACTCCCTCAGTTAACTGCACCCTCTTTGGCAGATTTTCTTTTCAACAACCGCAACCTTTTTCAAAGTAAAAAATTGAAGGTCAAGAATAAAAGCACATACATTTTTGTGAGTTCATGTGCGTAAATAACAATGTTCATATGTTCACAGATATCTTTGTATTTGTCAATTTCACTTTTGAAGTTGATGAATGTCGACGTTGATATTTTAGACACTTCCTCAAATATGTGCACCCCCTGAATAAGCATACCTTTTAGAATCCCCAGAAATTTTTAAGCGCACTGTGCGCCTAATCGAATAATTACGGTATCTATGCTATGTCATTTCTTCTTCTTTTTTTGTTTAATCATCTTTAGTGGCCCAGCTTATGTCGAGCTGAATGCTTATATTGCTTCAACATCTTACTTAACATTTACAGTATTAGTATCGTTAAATTGGGAAAATGCCTCTTACTTCAAGATTAAGATCTACTTTTAGACCGTGTCTTTAAGCAAAAGTACATGAAATGTAGTCACTTATCATAATACAGTCGTATACATATTTCCACTTCCAATAATCAACTTAGGTGTTGACACTCTCTTTATAGCTAGATAACATATTGTTCTCCGTGATTCTGAAGCTTGTTTACTCTGATCATCATCTATGGGGAGGTTCAAAATAAACCGCAGTGGTTCTCCATTTCCTTCTATCCTGCGTCATTCTGTACAACTGAACCAAACTTCTTCCACCAGAAATCTCTTTGATGTTGTCACTATATCTAACTCTCGGTCCTCTCCCTCTCTTGCCATAAACCACTCCAAGTCATATATCACTGGTTATGTCC
Organism: Morbakka virulenta; assembly: GCA_003991215.1. NCBI lineage: Eukaryota > Metazoa > Cnidaria > Cubozoa > Carybdeida > Carukiidae > Morbakka > Morbakka virulenta. Next base: position 3,715,301 of record RDPX01000019.1, read on the forward strand.
TTTCCCATAAATATGTCTCCAATAAAAGCTAATTATCTACGATTTCTAGTTGTCAGTAGCCTCTCGTTTAAACCCATCTTTTCCAGTATCCATTCCTTAGTTTTCTATTTAGTCCAACTAATGCGCATTAGACGATGATAGCACCATAATTCAAATGCTTCAATCTTCTTCTTCACTCTAATGCACAAGACTTTTACAACCTGCTGTATATTTTGATTGGGTTTAATGTAATTTCTGACGGTGCCCTACAGAGGGACTTTGTTGTGGCAGCTTTAGATTTCTTAGTAGGATGCTTTATTCCTTTTGTAAGCTTCCAAAGCTTTTTGCCCACTACGGAAGTCGAACCCGGCAACTGTTGGTTACAACCCAATGTGTGTATAACCGTTGAACCATTACCTTTGCATATGCACTTATATGTTAAGTTAATAATTAGAATATTTAATTTTATTACATATTTAAACAGGTATACTAATTTATTCCAATAATATTTGTAATGCGAAGCTTTACTTATGGTAGTAGTAGTAGTAGTAGTAGTAGTAGTTGTTGTTGTTGTTGTTGTAGTGGTGGTGTTGGTAGTAGTAGTAGAAGTAGTAGTAGTACCAAAAAGCTGTTTAGATTATAGAGCTGATTGTTTGACTGAAAATATTAGAAAAAAGAGTGAGGGACGAATTGTTAGAAGAAAAAGGAGGAAAAACAGAAAAATATGTGGTATTAGCTGCGGTATTAGTAGTAGTAGTTGTAGTAGTAGTAGTAGTAGTAGTAGTAGTGGTAGTAGTATTAGTTGTTGTTATTGTTGTTGTAGTAGCTGTAGTTGTAGTAGTAGTAGTAGTAGAAATAGTAGCAGTAGTTGTTGCTTTTGTTGTTGTAGTAGTAATAGTAGTAGTAGTATTAGTAGTAGTAATAGAAGCAGTAGTTGTAGTAGTAGTAGTAGTAGTAGTAGTAATAGAAGCAGTAGTTGTAGTAGTTGTAGTTGTAGTAGTAGTAATAGAAGCAGTAGTTGTAGTAGTAGTAATAGAAGCAGTAGTTGTAGTAGTAGTAGTAGTAGTAGTAGTAGTATTTGTAGTAGTTGTTGTTGTTGTAGTTGTAGTAGTAGTAGTAGTAGTAGTAGTAGTAGTTGTTGTTGTTGTAGTAGTTGTAGTAGTAGTAGTAGTAGTAGCAGTAGTTGTTGTAGTAGTAGTAGTAGTTGTTGTTGTTGTTGTTGTAGTTGTAGTTGTAGTAGTAGTAGTAGTATTAGTAGTAGTTGTTGTTGTTGTAGTAGTTGTAGTTGTTGTAGTAGTAGTACTAGTAGTAGAAATAGTAGCAGTAGTTGTTGTNGTTGTTGTAGTTGTAGTTGTAGTAGTAGTAGTAGTATTAGTAGTAGTTGTTGTTGTTGTAGTAGTTGTAGTTGTTGTAGTAGTTGTAGTTGTTGTAGTAGTAGTACTAGTAGTAGAAATAGTAGCAGTAGTTGTTGTTGTTGTTTTAGTGGTGGTAGTGTTATTATGACACTAAGAGCTAATTGATGCCTAAAATACAGTACGAGGTCATGAAGCTCAAAAAAGACACCAAGAAAAAGTGTCTGATAAGAAGTTCGACTTAATTCTTTGAAGGCCTGGTCCATATCCAGGAAGAAACGACGGGGTGCGTTGAGAAGGACGTGACATCATAAATACGATACTTTCAGGACGTTTAGGATATTTTTTCAATGATCTCTCGTTTAGACGATACGTTAGATAAATGTATATTGGAGATAATAATACAAGAGTTTGGATAGTAAGAAACATAATGATGATAATAATTATTTATAATACTAATAATATTAATAATGATAATAATGATAGTTTTGATCGCTAACCCTCTAAAAATAATGTAATAAATATAGCTTGACTTTATCATTTTGAAACATTTGAAACCCTTGAATTCCCCGTGATGACGAGAACAATATGCATCAAAATAGGGTCATACCAATTTTTCTACGTTCTTTTTTTTGCGACCTAGTAAAACAACATCAGTTTTACTCATACCCATGATAAAAATGGCTTTTAATTATTTTCATCTTCAAAAGAGTAAAATTATTGTGAGTTACACAAACCAGTGTAATACGGAGAAGTTCGTAATGTAGCAGTGTTTTGCAAAAAATCTCATGTTCAAAACTCGATTTTAGTCAACTTGAGGTAAAATGAGCTAGAGCTTTTCTCGTGAGAAAACCCATTGAGACGTTGAATCCACCCTGAGAAGGTATTATAATGTCTAAAAATTAAAGGAGTCTAGTGAAGCAATGATAAAATGGAAAGTGGCACTATTAAATTTCATCACCAAAGATAGGTGTTAGTTAATTCCAGGTCTCTCAAAACTTGATGTACTGTTTCGACGTAGGCTAAGTGTAAAAAGTAAACTCATTTATACATTTTAAATGATTTTTAAAATGAATTATCTTAGACTCCACTGAGGAATGTACTTCTTCTTTACCACATTTAAACATAGATTATGAATGAAAAGCCTCGTTAGATCTTTACCCCAAGTTTCTGACCCGTTTAGCGAGTTACCAAAAATGCTAATAACCTCATTTTGTAATTTTCCAATTGCGCCCTAAACAGTTGCAACTATGATCATGACAGTCAACTCCTCATCTACAACAGCAAATGTCCTTTAAAATCTTATATCAAGAAAAGCCAGACCATAAGTATTTAAGAATGACAGTTTGCTTTGCTAACAAGAACTTCAATAAGAGGTTGATGCAGTGCTGGTGTTCTCATATTTGATACTATCTCATAACACTTTAATAAATTCACCCTTGTTCTTGACACTGTGACCTGTACCATTTTAATAATGGTTGTATAAATAGAGTCAATTACGGATGTAAGCTGTAGCTGAAACAGTGTACGTATAAGATCTAACCACTAATTTCCTTTTAGTACACGACCTATATAGCTTCTGCAGCCATTACAAATTTGTCTTCTTATGGATTTGCTCCAAATAGCGATATTCAAAAGCGAATGAAAAATTTCGGTCGAATTAAAGATGTCTCGTTTTTCATTGCTTTATTTTCCATCAAGACTGGTTAACCACTGAAATAAACTTTCACGCTGTTTTCCCTTCTCTGAAGTGTCGATAAACTGAAGCACAAAGGTGAGCCACATTACAGATTACATCATATTTTCTTCCATCCATCATTGGTTTAACTCTAAAAACGTAATACGAAAACGGCAAAGTAGGCGAAGAACGTTAGACAAATCATAAACAAAACCTATATTGTTAGTTGTACCCACCTTAAGTCAGGCACTGTCATGGTCATGGCTCGCATGTTTCTTAGACAAAAAGATAAGACACAAAAACACAATAAAAAGTAAAAGGGTGTTATTTTCTGTTTACTATTAAGTAACATTTAATTAGTAGTTTGGAAGTTTGTTGGGTGCGCGTGGCTCAGAATGCAGGCGATTCATGGAAGTCATTGAAGCTGTGATTGANATTGCTTTTATTTTCCATCAAGACTGGTTAACCACCGAAATAAACTTTCACGCTGTTTTCCCTTCTCTGAAGTGTCGATAAACTGAAGCACAAAGTTGAGCCACATTACAGATTACATCATATTTTCTTCCATCCATCATTGGTTTAACTCTAAAAACGTAATACGAAAACGGCAAAGTAGGCGAAGAACGTTAGACAAATCATAAACAAAACCTATATTGTTAGTTGTACCCACCTTAAGTCAGGCACTGTCATGGTCATGGCTCGCATGTTTCTTAGACAAAAAGATAAGACACAAAAACACAATAAAAAGTAAAAGGGTGTTATTTTCTGTTTACTATTAAGTAACATTTAATTAGTAGTTTGGAAGTTTGTTGGGTGCGCGTGGCTCAGAATGCAGGAGATTCCTGGAAGTCATTGAAGCTGTGATTGAAGAAGTCAATGCAGTGAGAATGGCTCAGAATGCAGGATATTTCTGGAAGTCATTGAAGCTGTGAACCTGCGACGCAAACCATGTCTAATGAAGATTCATACATTAGCACAATTCAAATTCAGACAAATAGAAATAGCATCTGTATTTTTCTTGCAGTGTCTGCCAAGTGAATGGTGAATCTCATCTGTGGACTTTACACCTCGTGTTGATGACTCTTTCAACAAATCATCAAAAATGCCAATAACATTTGGAATATCTTTCGTTTTACATTTGAACCTCGATTATCCGAACAAGAGGGGCGGGAAGCAATTTGTTTGGATAACTCATTGTTCGGATAACTCATTATCCGTAAACAAACAACAACTTACTCGATACATATGTGTTTACGTTAGAACACACATTTACGTAAATATTTAGCCGAGCCGGAAGATCTCGTTCGGATAATCCGAAATTCGGATAATCGGTGTTCGGATAATCAAGGTTCAGCAAGGTTCGTGTATTAGTCTTTATTATTTTGCAGAGTCATGTGGATGTCAGCTGGTTTCAGATTCTTTTCTTTACTACAGCTACAGAGATACATACCATTCTCTTTCTCTTTATATGGTTCTTTATCATATTCTCTTTCCTAATGTATTTACATCAAGGAATTTGATAGCTTAAAAAAATACCCCTTTGTCTCTGCTACATCCCTTAAAGCATTTGTTTGAATTTAGAAGATGCTTTTTAGGCAGCATTTGTGCCCAAACTAGTCGTGCATGGTTCCAACATGTACTAGTTTCATGCTTTAAAAATCATTTTCCTGTCGAAATAAGGATGTTTCAATTTGCGAAAAGTTGTCAAATCGATTCCATTTCTTTATTAGGTTTGTACACGCAACATCTAAAGGAGGATTCATCGACACTTTCTAATAAACTCCGTAAACATTAATTTAATTGATACCATGGAGTTTAAAATAAAAGACCTTTACAGTCTCTTTAAAACTCTATCAAGGGACATCTTTCGTTAGAATACAAGTCATCATCATCGTCATCATCATATTCGGTTTAATGTCCATTTTAAACGCTAGCATGTGTTGGACAAGTCTGATAACAAAATCTATAACCCATTTTTTCTTAATCCAAATACTCAATAATGCTAAAACTTAAACCTTGATATAGACCCCCTGTACTAATAGAAAATTATCTACCCTGCTAATAAATCATTCTGTATTATCAAATCTATATAAAAACATTTTCATGATGCGTTGTGAAAAAGTGTGATTTACTGTAACATAAGAAGTTCAACACATTTGCAAAAAACTAATTTCTTCACCATTGGTCTACAATTGCAAATTTTAAAACATTTTCTTTCCTACATGAAAAAAGCAGATTAGCTGGCCAAACCAATTACTATCGTGAAAATTTGTGAAAAGTGGAATTTATCAAAACAGAAGTACGATCACAATATCATCATTGTTATCCACAGAGAGACCTTTTTCTAGTCACAAATAAAAGAACGGCTATCCATCAATATCTTGGTCTGCATTAAATTGATTACATTCTCACGGCATTTGCGAGATTTTAAAGTTGGTTCTAACGTTATTTCTTGCCTTATAAAAGAAGCTGAGATCTACTCTTTACTTCCTTGTCTGATCCATAACTCCTAATAGATTATTCCGAACAATATATGCTTTTGAGTCAGGCATGTCCCTCATTGGCCACCTTTGGAACACACCTGTGGGAGTTTTTCTCTTCCCTAGAGCACTAAAGAATGTCAATACGGAGCAAACGTGTTTAAAAGGGGTGTCTACAGGTAATAGACAAAGAAACTGGAAGAGTAAAATTGTATTATTTCCCATTTAACAACATTCGGGTAAGGGGTTAGTTTTTCAAACAAGGGGTACTATAAATGAAAAGGCTGCAGTTATGCTGTCCAGTCTAAATAAACCTTGGTATAAGATTCCTAACTTCAATGTTTATTTTTGACAATTTAACCAGCCTCCTTTATTTCAAACAGTAGATAAAAAAAGAGTAGATACTTTCACAAAACTCAAGGACAGAGCATTACCGTTGGTAAAAATAAATAAATAAATAAAATAAGAAATAAGTAAAACAAAAAGTAGCAAAATAAGACTAACAAAGCACACAGAAGACAAGCAATAAGAAAATAAAGGTAGAGAGTCTGGGACAAGAAATATCCAATCCTACTTTCCTCTTTTTGTTATAATAGTTCCATCGTTAATTTGTATGCTGTTTTTTTAACTCTATATTCCAATTTGGGTCCTTCGTTTATCACCTTATTGGTTACTCATTTAATTGCTGTGACTGCTTTATCAAGGTCATTCTGACATATTAACCTTTGCATCTGAAAGTATAGCTCTGTTTATAGATAACAGATGCTAATGGAAACAGCATTGAGAGGGCAAAGTTGGGATTTTTTTGCAAGACAGAGTAGTGAGGCGCCTTTGAAGTCATTTCTCACTTGTGCATACATTTTATAGCAATCTTTCCACAAAGTTCAAGTACACAGGGGTCACATGTATGATATTTAGGAGAAATTCATAATTTTTTTAAATATTACTGAAATACGTTTATGTGTAAAGTTTTAGATGGCAAAATGACTGCCGTTGTTTTCTCCATCCAAGAATAACTTGAGAATCAATTTTGCATGAGAGCTCTGCTTATTATTAAGGTGAGATGACTTAAGATAGCATATAAACATTGCAAGCCTATCCTCTTCAAAATTTTCAGACTCCAATTTAAACCACAACTATGTAGCTGATACTTTCTAAGCAAGCATGACTTTCGGCGTTTTTAAGTGAACAACACTGAACCATATTAAAAAGTCAAGGCCTCTTACCTTTCTAAAAGACCTAAGTACAAATATCAAGATTATCCCTTTTTTGCCAATGACAGGCATTCTTATGTTGTCTTTCGCCTCTCAATAAGTATCGGAGTGAGAGTAACACGCAATATCGTGTGTTAAATAACCGGAAATTGACAGTCAGACTTGCTCTCTGATTGTGCGTGCTTTAGTAGATTGCACTTCTGGAATGAAACATCTAACCTTTGACCTATTGAGAATGTCAATTTATACTCTCTCTGTTCCTTAAACCTACAGTTTGCTATCCAAAGAAGCCTCGTCATATTCGAGCTACTGGTGGATATAGCGGAATACTAATACAAAAGGCAGGAGGGGAAAAGCACACCAAAGAAAGGTACTGATAGCTGTTATTTTTTGGGCCCAACCATTTTAGGCTGTGTTTGTTATTTAAGTTTAAACTCTACACTATAAATGAGATTGAGTTCTGTGTACTTTTGCGAAAGTTACTTATAATTATTACTGTTGCAAGCACTGATGGTCCTTTAGAGCTCCGTCCAAAAATTGCACGAAAATAGCAGTTTTTTGCGCCATATGAGGTGTGCCTATGTTGCCCTTAATCCATATTTCTGCTCACTTCGTTAATATTTGGAATTTTAATTCTGCCGACAACGAAACTCCGGTTTTACCATTTATACAGATTAAGCTTAACCAGGATATGTTTCGTTCGGTACTTTTCACAGGAGGAAATTCTGCCAAGTTCAGAGGATACCAAGTCCAATTTTTGAACCTGCTCTTCTTTCATGAGACTCTTTTACGTACAACAAGTGTTCTTTGTTTTCTCTCAGATTGGGCATCTGTTTTACCCTTTGAAAGTACAGTGGTTAGAAAAAGGTAACAAACAAGTTTTAAGAAAATCTTTATAGTTAGGGTCTCTTGTTGCAAAAATGAGAAAATGTTTGATGGAAATGGTATGATTAATTACTATTTAGCCTGACTGGAATCTGTAACAGAATTATAGACTTTCTAGCTGAAAAATAAACAAGGGAAAAATGTGCTATAGAAATAGTTGGTTTGTCTTCCTAACAGTGTCTTTGATATTCTTCGCACACTATTTTCGTGGCTTGCCCAATAAATAACTGACAGATCAGATAAATTATCCCAAAAATGAGATGTGTTATCAAATCCCAAAAGACTGATACATAAAAGGGAAAACAACGTAGACATTAACTTATAAATATTTTAATTCATAAATTATAGTCTTTTGATTGACTCGCCTTGGTGGGTTTTGGGGGTAGACAGACTTTATTTTAGTTTCCTATAGTAAAAGCTCAAAGCAAAATTGAATGTTTAAATATCTAAGGAACATATTACGACCGAACAATCGTACTGAAAACGTTATTTAACGACACAAGGGGCATTTTCATAACGCGATTTTTTAATAAAAAATAGTATAAGGAATGATAGAAGTAGCGAAACCCTGAACAAAAATAGAAGAATATCAAAATCAAACAACGACAAATGAAGAAACAGCCTTTAAATTTGTTCTTAAATTAAGTAATAATTGTACACGCAAAGTAGTATGGTAGTTAAAAACAAGGACCATAATTCTGGCTGTTACTTGACTTATGAGCCTTGACCACAAATGTCAGAAAGGTCATTTACATCAACCACGTACGTCATCCTTGCCAGATAACATATCCTATTTTGAGAAGTTTGACAGCATTGACAATTTATGTCCAAAGTAGGAAGTTAGAGGTTAGCCATACACTAATTTTATCTGTTTCTAAAATCTGGAAGCCAGATTATAATATCTGATGAATGATACAATGACAAGTAATTAATAATGGATTCAAAGCCAAAGACTATATTTGCCAAAGAATTTTGTGTATGTGCAGACCATTACCTAACACAAAAATTGCCACCTCAAATATTATTACTGTTAATATTGCTCTTTCTCATTTGATCTCTGTATTAATTTCAATTACTGGGGTTTTGATATAATGATATTATTATTGGAGCTCACTTTACTCCAAAATAATTTTTGGTGGACTTCTCATAAAGTTCTATTGGCAACAAGCCTTTCCTTATGATCCTGGCTCTGTTCAACAACTCGGTGGCCTACATGGCTTCAATCTTCGTTTGGATTCCGATTTGGTTAAATCAATTTTTCAATGACTTTGGAACTGTTCCCAATAACTATTGGAATAACAGTTGCAAATTTTGATATTTCTCTCTTTTTTCTTTTTCTTTCATTAAAACTCTGTGATCCCCAGGTATTGCAATATCCACCATCTGACATGTATTTTTATTATTATTATTATTATTATTATTATTACTACTACTATTATTATAGAGTGATTACACACCATCTAATAATGGATGGGTGAAAAACCCACATTCAGCACCCAGCAACAAGCCGGGTAAGTTGAATGCAAGCACATGTCCTCTAGCCACAAAAGGGATATGAAATAGAAAACCAAATAAAAATGGCAACACCACTTCAACTCTGCTAATGCCGCCCGGCAACAAGTGAGGAAAGGCACATTACCCAAGCGGTTGTTGTATGACAAATCATGGCTACAACACTTGCCACGCATAGTCTGATAGCTGACAATACGCAGAAAGATCTCTCAGTGTTAGTACTAAGTCTGGTGTTGCAACATTGAATTCTGATAGGATATTTGTTATCACCAAACAGGGCAAAAACAAATATCTTATTTATTTCTATTCCTAGGTTCTTCCAGTTTGCTAGTTTTGAATTTTTTATAATAATAATTATTATTATAACTACTATTATTCTTATTATTCATAATATTATTATCATCATTATTATTATCATTACTACTACTACTTCTACTACTACTACTACTACTACTACTACTACTACTACTACTATTACTATTAAGACTAATTTTCAAAACAACGCTACTAACTTTATGGGAAACATGTTCGACTCTTGCTATGCAAGGCGGAAGTCCAAAAAACCATTTCTTTTTAGCCGATAAAAATTAAACTGAAGCAAGAAATGCAAAGAGAACCAGAATACATCTCGGAGGAGCCTCGAAGAATCATGGAATATGTTGATAAGATTTCCCCACATTCATCACTGCCGTTTGTAAAAAAAATTGTATTTTATCAATTTTAATTTATTGTGGCTTACAAATTCCTATATTTAAATGCAATAATGACATTTATTCACTCGTTCTTTATTCAATATGTTGAGTTGCACGTTGATGATCATGGCCTTCTACCTATTCCTCTCTCTTGTTGCCCTTAGTATGGAATGAAGTCTGCTCAAACTGCTTCCCATCCACCTTAACATGTTGTTCAGGAATTTTTGTTTTTGCCTTCTGCTTACTTTGTCTTCTTTCTATTTTGGATGTCAACAACAAATATTTAAGCTAAAATTATAACACTTCCCAATCTTTAAAAAATCAGAAGTCACTAGTCATTTTTGAGTCAATTGTCGACAGAAATTTTAGCTGCAGGATATCAGTTTGACAATCTAAAGAAATAATAACAAAAAGACGCTTCATTTGTATATGAATAAGTATAATTTTGGGGAACTTATCAGGTGATTAACTCGAAGGGTATTTGTAATTTTTTATGCATCATTAGACCTCTAGTACCACACTACTCATAGGAAAATCCTTACTAGGACAGCTGGTGCACAAGGTAGTTAAAATATTTTTTCTGTAGGGTGTTGGCTGTGGTAATTTTTTTTTTCCTCTTCCTATCGGGTACTGTCATGTTTGAGTATGGCAGTAGTTGGGAAACAAATTTTTTAGGGATGTCAAAGAAATTAAATTTACTGCTTTTATTATCAGTCTTAATAATACTTTTTTTCTGTACGAAAATTTCAGTTCACAGTATGAAAAGATTTATGTATTCCTGCAATTTTATGGTTGCTGCTGTATGTCTTGAAACTATATGCATGTGTCAGTCTGTCTGACTGGGTTTCATTTTCGGTTTGTGCCTGCGGTAAACAGAGAAGCTATTTATCCTCCTTAAAGGTACACTTTGAGTTACTGCCCTTGTTTCGAAAATGTTTTGTATGTATCACATTTTTTGGTACCTTCAAAGTTTGAAAGTTTCAATAAATCAGTTATGACATATCCGTGGTTACAAAATCATTTCACATATTCGTAGGCGCCATTGTTTTATGACGTTGGTTCTGGCTATTCCAGATCATTCTAGTTATCAGGCCTCTTAGCAGAGTTATTGCCAAAGTAAGGTGAATTGGCATCATTATTGTAATTAGATTCACTTTTAGATACAAAGTGCGCTTTTAGAGTTGATGGGATTTGATTTGGAAATAAGTGTACAGGTGTATATCGTACTTGTGTACGCAGTTGAAACAGATGCTTTAATGTATTCCTCCCGTATTGCATCTAGACCTTAAAACTTACTCAAAAAAGGTGTATTTAGAAAGGTACAAAGCAGAGACAACTTTTCAGTGTCATATACATTACAACAAAATTTATTACAACACATTAGTTTCTGTGGTTTTCGACCTGTTGTTCGATTGATTGAAACAAAAGGATCACACGATCAGCTGTGCTCACCCATCATGCACCAGTCATCCTTCATTTTCCGATGTCCGGAAAATTTGCCTCTCGTTAAGCTTCTGAAAAGTGTGAAGTTTGCCATACCTTGACTATATGTAATTACCGCTATTGGAGCTTTTAGACATAAACAAGATCAGTGCCTAAACCCAACTTACGTTGTCTCCACATAACGCTTCTACTAATACTATTTTTCATCATATAGTAGCAGCATATGTTAAGGTAATTTTAGTGGAAAATGTACAGTCGACGATGGATTCTTACACGTGCTTCCAGTGGTCTTTGAAGCTCTGTTCTGTGTACTATATTCATGAAATATTCATATCGTACGGCAGAAACCACTCAAATCAGTATAACAGAAAAACTACTTATTTACTGCATTTCTAGCACAAAAAAGTTAATTGGCTTGAACGGCGAGGATATTATCCAAGCGTTTAACTAGCAGTTTATCACACGAGAAGTTCCCAATTTCGAGAATTTGTTTCTCAAAATAATGTGAACGGGAAAGGTGTAGTGAAGGAAAAAGTATAGAGAAGTAAAAAATACTGATGCTGTGCCACCTGAAGTAAAGATAGTACATTCTTAACTAGATTATTTTTAAAAGCATATCTGTCACTTAAATTTCTTCCTTAGGCCCTTATCATAATTATATATAAATATTCTTAAACCACGAAACAGACGTTCACACTAAGGTGTGAAACGTGTTCGAGGGAACCTTCATGTAGAATTATTTTTGTTTGTTTGTTTGTTTTAACGTCATTTTCCCCAGTAACTGGGGCTCAGACGGTGCCCTTCACAGGGACTTTGTTTTGGCAGTGAGGAATTTTTTTGGACGGGTGTCCTTCCTGACGCCAACCAATGACTTTTTCTTTTGTGAATTTCCAAAGTCGCCCGCTCGGGGAATCGAACCCGGAATTCTTGCTTACGGTGCAGTTGCACTAACCATTAAGCCACGTGTCCTTCTTCATGTACAATGAACTTTGGAAAATAAAAAGTCCCTAACTGGAGCTGTTAAATAGAAGAAAAGTCCCTCGTTTATGTTTTCTTTGCTTTATTACACGTCATAGTATTTACTTTAATTATTCATATAGTTTATGATACTTCTCTTGAGGAGGACACCGTACATTGTCTCTAGGAATTTCAAACAAACAAATTTTGAAAGCTGAAAAAGGGACGTAAACAGAGGCTTTTGTCCTATTTTCTAACTAAAATTTAAAAGCTCTTGGGTTTTTTCCTTGTAAACCTTTACCTTACACTAAATAAAGTCATACAAAGGCAGAGTGTTTTTAAATCAAATGTCTGTAGACATATTTATTTTGGACATTGTGACAGCCTGTTTTTTGAAAAACCTTGGAATACCCAACACTAAATGGTCAAAGACAAAAATAGTGAATAAGAAAGTGGATTTTGTATTCAAAATTAATTTTTACACGTAAAATTTGTATGTAAAAATGTTTAAAATGTAAAAAACCTATTTACACATTTTGGGAAATTATTTCGATATCTTTATTACAAGAAGTTTTGTAATATGCATAATTATTCTCTCAGTTCGTGTTTGTGGGAAAGAAGGTTTATATCCTCAAGGTTTCTTTAGAGTCATAATTTTATAAAAAAGAGTATTGCTACTTTAGGTAAAGACTTGTAATGGGCGACTTACGTTAGGGCACTATCGATACTAGAGGAAAGATTGATTTTTAAGGATAAATGCATGTTCATCTTGTATTCTAGAAGTGTTCTTATGACCATCTTAACGGTCAGAATCCACTCTCGGACAAAAAAAAATCTTCCTGTCTTTATAATTTATATTATTAAAATCATTTCCTGGTTGTATTAAGCGGTGCTTTCGACGGCTATGGGAGGGAAGATTGTAATATATTAACTAAGACCGCCTCTTGGTAATCCTAATATCGGGAGTAAAAGTTTTTTTAAAATTAAAAAATCTTACGATTTGCTCATAAAGAAGGAAAAATCATCTTTGGAGGGCACTTAGTAGAATTAAGAACCTGGATCCCGTTCACGATATTGTGTGGTGTAGTGTGTAGCCACATTTGTAGTCTTTGTGGTTTTATCATATTTCCAAGAGAAAATGAAGCCAAGGTATTAGCTGGATAGGTCATTTGTATGCCATTTAATCAAGTGCTCAGCTGGGTCTTTCCGTATTTCTTTTCCTCTGACGGGCTCCGTGTTTTCTCCAGTGTGTATTGAATGTCTGCCACAATCACCCTACCAGCAAACAGCCTATTATTTAACCAAACTACCAGAATATCTGTTTATGGTATTTATATATCTTTCTGAAGTCGAATTTTTGCTGGGATACACTCCCGCCATGTTAAGGGTGGTATTATTGATGGGCAGAGTTTCGGCAAATGCATCAGACAAAGAAAGTAAGACTTCCTCAAAAGGAAACCTGTAATCTTGCCACAAGGAGCAATAACATTTTTGATATCGTTAGTCTGTGGATGACTGTGGGTTAATATTGGAATTACAAAAGATATGCATTGGCAAAGGCCACCATAATGAAATTTTGTAGCATTGCAATTGAAAGGGCACTCTTGCTTGACGTCACGTTACACACGAGACAAATGGCACGTACTAATCCAAATACAGTAATTTCTGGTTAACTGATTCCGTATCGGATCTCTTGATTCTCTTGATTCCCTGTTGATTCCCTCACGTTCAAAGTAATGAATGAATTTTATATTGATTTTACTATACCGAAAGGATGGAAATGTTTGAACCAATATTTTTGCAAATATTAAGACATCAGCTTGTGCCACACACCCCCTTGCATGTTGTGTTGAAATTCTTTCTCGTTGAAATTTTTTAAGTTAAGTAATTACTCTTCTTTTAATTTGTTATGGGATAAGTTGCAAACCGAGTAGAAGCAGATAAGTATTAATAGTCTTTGGGTTAAATTATCCAAAGAAATTAACGCAACAAAGAAATTACGAAAATACTTAATAACGTTAAGCTAAAATATATGGAGATTCTTACACAAAAATATTTAAAGAAAAGTAACAGATTCTAAAAGGCAAAAATACAAATTTTCCCCCATTCTAATCCCCCAAACTAATTTTTTCTACAGACCGTATTGAACAGCATTTAAACAAGTTTAACAAATACCATTTTCATTGCCATCTCTTCTTATTTGCCACTATCTTTTTAACTTTCTGTGTAGTTTTCTCTCTGCCCCGAAGAGCTATCTTTAGACAAAATGTGACCATTGCTTGATATAGTTTCAATTCCTTAGCAACGAATCTAATTTACTCTAGAGAGCTGCTCGTCATCTTTTACTTTGCATGACCAAATTCTAGTTAGAGATTATACGCAAAGGAAAGTTCTTTTCGAGGCTTAATAGGATAAATCGCAATTTTAACGAAAAATCATCCTTCATTAAAAAGCATCTTACCTGCAAAGTATTACTAGTTAATAATAATTCCTTTTCGTGACAAGGTATAAGGTATTAATCTTACACTATATATATATAGTGTGACAGCAAAGATTTTGTTTGATTTCCTTGGTGACATAACTACAAACATATAGGTAGATATGTATGGTGGACAACAAAAAAATCAACAAAACATGAAACTTAACAGTTCTAAACTAAGTTCTGTTGATTTTGTTTCGTCCACCATATGATAGCTCTAATATTCTTATATTATTGAGCACTGTCGATAGCTAATAATTACTTTGATACTGGTAGGTAGATATAAATACATGTATCTATATGTTGGTCCTTTTGCGTGTGCTTTTGTTTCAATCTGTATATGTACACTAAATACACACCACATCTCCCTGTAGTTATGTTTATCTGAATGCAGACATCATAGCGTCAACATTATTTGAAACCAAATAGTACCAAAATATATTATATACATATATATATATTATTAAATCATAATAGTGAAAAAAGCCGTGGCCCAATGGTTATTGCAATTGCACAGTAACTAAGAGGTCCGGGTTCGATTCCCCCCGAGCGGGCGACTTTGGAACTTCACAAAAGAAAAAGCCATTGGTTGGTATCAGGGAGGGCATCCGGCAAAGAAATTCCTCATTGCCAAATCCAAGTCCCTGTGAAGGGCACTGTCTGAGCCTCAGTTACTGGGAGAAAATGGTGTTAAAACCAAAATAAAAAAAATTGAAATATCATAATATTGAAGTTATGGAATGTGAGTGTGAGTTTGTTTGTTTGTTATTTCACTGTACCAACTTACACCTCATACATATTATGCCTTAGTCAAACAAAACCGTCTTTATTATTGTGTTCTTACATTAACGTAAATCATAATCATGATATATTTTGAAGCACAAAGGGAAATAAGACCTCATCCGACTCTAACCATCCCTATTTAGACAGGGTTTTTGAGAAAGAAAACTCAGTAACAAATCATTTTTGGTCACTTAAATCCTTGCTGTCAGCCTTTTATTGCTTTAATTTGTAACATTTAACTAGAAAAAGAGAAATAAAAGAATTTTTTTTATCTTGTAGCTCGGACATTTTCTTAAATACCTACATAAATTTTGGGTTTACTTTAAACAACACTTTGTTGTCGTATACCATTATATCAACTATTTCAGTACTTTTTTTCCCTACTGGCCTCGTGGAATATTGTGTTTGACGATTGTTTCCCAATTAAGAAACAAAGAAACATTTAATTCAGAAGAATAATTGTGTCCAGGTACCCGAAAGCACTGATAATAGTTGATTAGATTAATATTTTGCTGTAGTTCACTTGTTTTTACTGCAATTAGCTTTAAGCTGCTTTAAATTCTTGCTAATTTGAAACTGGTTTGTTGGCACTTCACCCCACCCACACCCACTCCCCCCTCTCTCTTTCTCTCTCTCTCTCTCTCTCTTTTTCACTTTCCTCTTTTCTTCCTCTCTCCCTCCACCTCTCTCCTTCCCCTTCCCCTTATTTTCATCTTTCTGTATTCTTCACTTTTACTTCACTCTTAATCAGCACCAACATACCANCTGTCTCTCCCACTCTCTTTCCTCTCTTTCCTCTCTCTCTCTCTCTCTCTCTCTCTCTCTCTCTCTCTCTCTCTCTCTCTCTCTCTCTCTCTCTCTCTTTCTCTTCAGGTGTGAACTTCATCAAACTAAATTTAAGTCCACTGGTATGGTACAACCCGTCTTCTCCTTTTCAGTCCTCGTGATTTCAACCGTATTAAGTGCAAAGCGGTACACAAACAGAGAATGGTGACTTTGACAGATAACAGTTTAATACTTTTCGTCAATTGAATCATATCCCTATTTAATGCTCACGACAGAAGATTTGAGCGCATTTTCTTTATCGGGTTAAATTTAGGATTAAAGCCAATTTAATATGTTATCAGTCGGCCGTGTCACTTTTTGAACGGTACAACATCGTTAATCTAATTTACAGAAATCTTGTCCTCTTTTCGTAATTATTGATCTAACAGGCTTTTTAAGATAAAGGGAGCATGAACAAAGAATATTAATAAATTTCTTGAATATAATATGAGACAATATCTCTCTTTTTTTGAATACTAGTGAGATACATGCAAAAGACTAACTGTGAGATAGTAATACAGGAGTGGTCCATTTTGTCTATATCTCTGTTTTTTGAGTGAGGTAACTTTTAATGGTTTAAAGCTAAATTTATGGGATGAGATGTTTCGCCTCCCTAGAAAAAGAAATTTTAGCTTACCAAAGTGGCCTCTCCGATGTTATTGTCAGGAATGAGCTGCAAATAAACAGTTGTTTTAAAACCAAGAAAAAAATGGGTTATGTTAGGCGTATAGAAGGTAACGATCAGGGCTTTTCATACGAACAGACCAGGACATAGGGCACCAATAACATCAGACAGAGGGCTCATTTTGAAAAAACCAGAGCTAGCACTTCAAGAAAACATTCATTGGCAGAGAAAACATTTTATGTTTATTTCAGTCCACCTAAGTTTATATCTTTTATTATTTACGATTTATTCTGTATTTGTTATTTTATACAAGTAATTATATTTGTACATTGAGTATATTTTTATCGATAATATATATGTATAAATATATATATATATATATATATATATACATATATTCAGTACACAAGTATTTACTAAAGTTTACAAATAATAAAAGTAACAATAATATTACAGGTACTAAACCATATATTTATTTATCATACCATGTTCTTGAATATCTTTGTCCCTACTCAAGTAAAAAGGTGCAAGCCTATAAATTAACAAAGGAAAATACATAATCTAGTGTAAAGAATGCCATAAATTTTATTGGTTATCTTATTAGCCAGCTGTTGTTTTTGAGAGAGAGACACACACAGAGAGAGACAGAGAGAGACAGAGAGAGACAGAGAGAGACAGAGAGAGACACAGAGAGAGAGACAAAGACAGACAGACAGACACACACACACACACACACACAGAGACAGAGAGAGACAGAGACAGAGAGAGACAGAGACAGAGACAAAGAGAGACAGAGAAAGACAGAAAGAAGCGTATATACATATATGTATGTATGTATACCTATATATCTTTTAGTGTTTCTCTATTTATACATTCAATGTTTCTTCATTTTCTTTTGTTTTTCGTATACCCTTTAAACCTGCTAGTAATAGTTGTTGTTGAGCCTTTAATCGTTTACATTTCAGAAAGCAAAAAGTATAAAATTGGAGTTATACTCAACCATGCTAGTACCTCGAGCTGTCACTAGATCTCATCCCTTCCCTCAAGATTTAGGTTAGTTGCCTAGCTCATAATTTGGTTCCAATTTGAGGACAGAAAGATAAACACATAGCCAATCTTTTGTTGCGAGGCAGACGTAGAAAATTATCATTTGGTCAGTGAATGTTACTTAAAAACAAATCCCGCCAATAAAGGACAACCGAACACTCACAAGCCCGGACTACATACTACTTGATGGTATCCAATGGAGCGTCACTGTTTACCACAGTTTACTTTATGGACTTCCATAATTGCCATCTTTGTATCTAAATAAAAAGTAGAATTGTGAGATGCTGTAAAAAGCTAAATGCTCTTTTATGTTTTCACTGAAAATATTTGTCATGGCCAAATTAAGTAATGGAATCATTGGTGCAATTTACATATTTGGTTTTTGCTGAACCGTCAAATGTAAGGTCTGTAGTTTAAGTCCAATCTATAAAGTTTCATCCTCAGATTTCCACTGTCTTCTCTGCTTGTATGAAAATACTCTGCGAGGGGATATTATTGGGCAATTTTAGAAAGCTGGAATTTACTTTTATCACAGAATTCTACCTTTCATAAGATAGGGTTCTCTAGAGAGTCGTGCAGCCACGAAACAAAAAACCGTATATGTTTTTATTGATTACCAATGTTTACTCTCGATTTTCCACATATCATTAATCACACAAACTACGTACTACTTACTTAATGCTCTCCGAGCCGACTGGTGCTTACGGCAACAACAAGACCCCTCCACTTGGTTCGGTCTGCTGCAGCCCTTGAGGCCGTGTGGAGGATAAGCCTCTCCCCTTCAGGTCACTCTCGACACAAATACATATACACAAATTGATATTATACTTTCCCATTTGCTATGGTGAATAGACAGTTTTGCTATAAACAAAAATTGTAGAGCGAAAACTTTAGACAGCTTGCTGTTCATATAATAGCCATTGAAAGATTGGAGTGGGATTAGTCTGGTGTAAAGTGCTTCAGACGCTAGGATTAATCTACTTTTTAATCAGTACAACGAGAAGTTCTTCATCCTCGTAGCCAAAATCTGTATCACTAGAGAAGCAAATTGAGTGTAAACAACTAATACTGTCCATCCATGATAAAGATTTTTTTAATGGTCGCGTCGTTCAAAATGCTACACCAAAATCTTATATTTCGTTGCAACTTTGTCATCTTTTGCAACATTTTTAACTCTGTGGTTTTTCTTGGTGTAAGCAGTGATGGAGTTATAGGGTGGAGCTTTAGAACAATTCTGAGCAGGGAGTACACTTTTGTGGTCAATTTTGTCGCTGTGTGTGGCAGATGATATTATATATTAACTCAAAAATCTGATAGAGTGGTTATTTTCAAATGAATCCCTAAATTCTTTAACATGTACATGACAACTAAATGATTTAAGTCGTCAGCCTTATTTTATGATGTGATTTATAGCTGATACTGTACAGAAATAACTTGAATAAAATTATGTTACATGTGCTGTGGTTTGACTCAGAATTAACTTCTTTGGTGTCCACCCAATAATATTCGCACAACTTTTGACACTGTGAACCTTGTTTTTAACAGTGTTTGGAATGAGGCTCTTGTTTTTGTCACTTTAAATAGCTTATATAAATACTGTAAAAGGCCAAAGGTGGTTTTCACCTGCGACTACTAAACTTTCATTACTTGCAAGTAACTTAAGAATTAAACCAGTATTCTCAAATTTCTTTTTTGAAGATAGTGGCTGCAGTTCGTAATCCAAATGTAGCACAGTGCCATTCGTTAGGTCTGGTAAACATAAACTAACACTGTTTCAATTCAAATATCGTTGGGGAGTGTTCCTCACTCAGATTTTACTATTGGTATACCAGGCATATAATGCAAAGAAAAGGGAGATAAGCACTCGGTTTTCTTTGCCCCCTCCCCATTAAGGGGGTGCTGTTATTATTTTTATAATTTCAGCACAGACAGGGTGCTGATCTATCTTTATGTGTTTTGTACCACGCTCTTTTAATGGCACAGTGATGCTCATTTAATATTATGTGTATTATATATTTAACCAATAGCATTGCTAATCTTTTCCTTTATTATTATTATTATTATTTTATTATTATTAATATTATTATTATTGTTATTATTATTATTATCGAGTGGTTACACACCATCTAGTGATGGATGGGTGAAAAACCCACATTCAGCGCCCAACAACAAGCCAGGCAAGTTGAATGCAGGCACATGTACTGTAGCCACAAGAGTGAGATAAAATAACCAAATAAAACTGGAAATATCACTTCAACCTTGCAAGTGGCGCCTCACAACCAGTGAGGAAAGGCACATTGCTCAAGCGGTTGTTGTTGTATGACAACAACTCATGACTACAGCACTCCCCACTCCTAGCCTGATAGCTGACAATACATGGAGAGATGTCTTAGTACTAGCACTAAGTCTGGTATTTCAGCATTGAATACAGACTGGATATTTGTTATTGTCCTGTTTGGTGACAAAAACAACAACGCACAGGCAAAAAGAGCCATGTTGTTATGTATGCCAAAGGGCATTATTATTATTATTATTATTATTATTATTATTATTATTATTATTTACGAAATTTATGCAGGATAACCAATTCAAAAAGTTTAGAAATATATACATATTTACAAAAACGTCAGTTGTCAAATGGGTCCTGTTAAATCATTTAAGTCCTGTTTATCATTTCATCTGTTATAATTCTTTTCTGGGTCTTTTATTAATGACACCCGGTTGCCTTTCATTGAATCCCATCTATGAACGACCCAAACACAGACAAAACTGGACAAGTAAAGACAGACAGCAAACGTGCAATGCACTGCATATAGGAAGACCTATTCGCTTCCCAAACCATTTTTTCAGAGAACCCTTCTTCTTGATTGGCCTGGTTTCAGTGTTTGAGCATGCCAGACTTACTCCATTGTCATCTCTCTTCTGGTTTTTTCCTTCTCCGTCCTATTCTTTCATTCTTTTTCCTATCTTATCTTTATCTATCTATCTTATCTTTATCTCACTCTACTGTATTGCCTACACTTTAATAACTCTTCATTATCCATAATGCTCCTGTCATCATTCATCTTTTTAGCAATGTATGCTGATTCCGACCTTCCTTTTACAGTATTTTCAATAAATATTGTAAAATGATGAAGCTTACTTGTTTGACATAAGCTTAATTAACTCTTACAGTTGAGGCAGAAACTCGGCAAAATAATATTTAAAATAACTTTGCCTCTAAGAAAGACAAAATATTTCACCACGTGGAAAAGTTATGAAC
The DNA here is from genome assembly GCA_003991215.1 of Morbakka virulenta. Taxonomy (NCBI): domain Eukaryota; kingdom Metazoa; phylum Cnidaria; class Cubozoa; order Carybdeida; family Carukiidae; genus Morbakka; species Morbakka virulenta. Next base: position 3,736,514 of record RDPX01000019.1, read on the forward strand.
CTGAGATTCAATTTTCAGATTGTCCTTTTAAATATTTAAAAGAAGGTTTTCTAATACGTTATTACTGAAAGCTGTCATTTAAAATCTACTAACTTTGACTTCGGACGCCCTTTCCCGCAGGGCAATCAACATCTTTAGGATTCTGTTGGCCAACAAATCGGTTTTTGTTATCGATTCCGAAAGAGATCAGTGGTTTCGCTTGCTTTAACTTCTTAGCACAATTTAATGGAAGACCCGAAAATAAGGGGAGCCTCAAAATTAAGTTTACCTTACTGTTTTTTGATTAAGTAAGTATGCGTTGTTAATAAAGGAAATAGGTATTTTAATTCTTTTAATCCTCTGGCAAGTCTTCTGTGATGGTTTAGGAAGGCGACAAAAGGTTATAACAGAAATGGTAAAGAGACAGGGAAGTACTTTTTGAGGACTAATTAAACTAATTCGATCTTACTGTTGACTTAAGCGCTTTCATTATCTTGACTTAAGAGCTCAAAGGTCACAGGAGCTTATACGTCCTTGAAAAACTCTAATGAGTTTGCCTTGCAGGACATTAGGAAACGATTTTGACATTTGAACCTAATAATGGAAATTCTACAAAGAATAAATGTATTTTGAGATATACTTTGTTTGTATTATTAAAATATTGTGTCTTATCGAGCTAAGCTAATATCTTGCTGCACCAGCCGTCTCCAGCTTGGCGCATTTGTTTTATGTGAAGTTGGATAACTCGACTTGCCGATGCAAATAAAATGCTAGATCCATAAAAAACTGATCATGCAGTTTTTACTAATGGCGCTGTCGGCACATTCATTTCCAAAAGGTATTTCAATTTGGCATTATTGATAGCACAATCTTTACCCTCGAAGAGGGGCTGCATTTGAAAATCAAAACGAAAATTGCAATGTTTACATAAAAATCTCCCTGGGCTCTTCCACTAAAGACACTCATAATTTTCTGAAAATAAAACATTTGGACTTATTTTCTCCTGGATCATTTTCATGTGGTGTTGTTTTGGTTATTTCATAAAACTTGACAGAGGCAACTTTAATGTGCCAGAGATAAGGAAACCTCTTATTACCATCAAACGAATAGTTAACCCGTGTAATTTCGCAGGAAGTTCAAATAGCATTGCGAGATGTAATGGTGTAAAAGGTTCCGGATTTCTAGTCATATTTTGCAATTAATTCGTGGGTATAAATTATTTTAATTAATGCATGAAAGAGCACATTATTTTCTCCGCTAACAAGCAAATTTTGCCTCGGAAAAATAGATAAGATCACAATATTTTTAGTAGTATTCGTATAACCGCAATAGACAGGAATTGGGAAATGTTACACACTTGTTGTTTTTTTTCAGAAAGTCATTTGTTAAATTCAAACAAATGAAAAAATCAGACCATTTATATAGCTCTTTGGATGCATCAATCCTTTTTGGAGGTCTTCGCTCCACCAGCTTACTCTAAAAAAAATCTTTTCATGGGAAGTTCTTTGAGAACTACCTGCTACTGCGTCTGGACCCGAGGGTCTGGACCCGAGTGGGTTGGAATACACTAATAAAAGAAGGTGTTTTAACTGTGTACACCAAAACGAGGTACACTTTACTTCTCTTCAAACCAACTCTCAATCAACTCACAAAGAGCACTATTAATGAAAAATAAATCTATTTACAGTAATGATGTCATAATATAATTCGACTTACCAAACCAATAACTGTGTTGAGACGCCTGGTAACTGGAATGATGTAGCATAGTCACAACCGAGTTACTACACAATGACCTATAAACACATGGTGCGATTGTGTGATCATGGACACGTCATATTTTTATGACATATTCGGCTTAAGTTTTCATCATTTTAAACTATTTTCAAGAGATAACCTTCTCTGCTGCAGTAGTCATCAATGAATATTGATTGATTGAAAAAACGATCTTGCTCACAAGAAGTTCAAAGCTAAAACTTGACCAAAGTTCCGAATAAATAAAAAATAAAATTCAGATTCAACTTCGCATATTGACGATCAAAAACATTGAAATGTTCTTTATTAAGTTCTTTGTTTCTCAATAAAACAGAAACATTTGATTTTGCTTGCAAATGCTCGTTGTGCTCTCTCCCATGCTCACTCTCCTACCTTCTATCCCTCCCTCTCTCTCTCGCTCTCCCTCTCCCTCTCTCTTTCTCTCTTTCTTTCTCTCTCTCTCTCTCTCTCTCTCTCTCTCAGTGCTGGTACCATTGTTATGGTTTAAGTCTAGTTAAAATTTTGTTTCCTCGAAAAAGCTCGTTGTGAAATCTCTTACGTCCATCATAACGCTATTGAAAAAAACCCAGGGTGGCTCGAGTAAAATAACATTCTGCTTGTGACTGGAGTGGATTGACACAGTGTACAAATTGCCTTTCTCAATGCAAATAACTAAGCAAGTATCAACCTGGATTTGTTTTCTCTGTATAATGTTTAAAACTGGTAAGACTTCATAAAAAGTTATTTTAAAAAATTAAAAAAATGAGCTGAACTAATTAATAAAAATGCCCGTCGAGTGGCGATTCTTACGAAGCAAAGACATTTTCACAAAACAAAGGGAATCTGAAAAAGCAAAGATATTCTGACAAAGTAAGGGAATTCTGACAAAAAAAGGGATTGTGACAAAAATAAAAGCCATATTACCTCATCTCAAGTTGATTTTCTAGCAGACTATTACTTTATTCAAAACTGGAAGAAGCTTGATCAAGTTAACAGATAGCCAAGTACTGCATTTGAAATGTAACTTCTCTTTCAAACCATTTGGAATTTTTACAAGGGAAGCATTTTTCATATCTTCAAACATTCCAAATACTATATTCCGTACATCTGCAAAAATGGGATCGAAACATTTATACAGGAAGAAATCAAAAAACCAAAGCAATTGAAAGAGGACAACAATTATGATGATCAAAAGATGAAAGCTTTGATTCGCATTTTTGTTTGCGAAGTAAGCTATTACTTAGTAAGGATGGTTTTTCATATAGGGAAAGAAAGTTAGTATCGTGGAGAAAATTTATGGAGAGTAGAAAAATCCTATGATCAGATTTATTACGGAACGGCTCTTCCAACTAAGATATATTCTCAACAATTCACCCTTCTTCTTGACTAGTAACTATTATCAGACCTGAAAAGAACGGATGTAAGAGCTTTATCATGTCATGAGTCGTTAGCTTTTTCTGAGCTACATTTCAAGAGATACTTCTCCCATCGTCAATCTACTGAAATGACTGGGTACGGCTGTTTTATACCTTGGCAGTGTGGACCTACATGAAGACAGAAATCGAGTTGTAACGAGGAGTGGCGCAATGTTTCTTTCTTTAGTGCTGGAAGCCACCTTAAGGAAGATTCTCTCAAAATCAAAGGACCCAGCCCCAACTGGAAGAGAGGAACAATGTAGTTTCAGACCATAATGTAAGGACTGTCCTGCTACCTACATTGACGAATCAAAGCCTCCTTGGGTCAAAGGGGAAAAGAACACAGGATAACTGTTCAAAAAGGTTACACCAAGAATCACCTGGAAAGGATGTTACACAAATTCACTGGCTCGGGTAATAGAGAAGGTTTCCACGAAACTTACAGGACATAGGCGCTGGCCTGAAACCATACCAGTTAACCGTTAATTTTCCAGTTTCTTTTAATTCTGTATTTTTCCTCTTTCGAGCGTCTTCTTACTAATACCTTCATCTTTCTTCAATGTGGGAGAAGAGTCAGTTTTTTTTTGTCATTTCCTACTTAAAATTAAGTCCATGATTTCACTTTTCAATTATATTTGAAGACGATGGGAATACCAATACAGTAGTCTGTCAAAATTTAAAAACCTGTGAGTCATAGCTCTGGAATCTTTCATTCATTCCACACAAATGATGTTTGTTAATAATGACATGAACCAAGACTGAAAGTTACTGCTCATATTTAAGGAGAAACTATCTTAATTATCTCTGTCCGTATTCCAAAGTTGATAAACGCTTACTATATAGAATCCTGATCCATAAACCGTTAGTGGTTGAATGCCTGTTTAAAACTCATATAGAATTCCCTTTCGGTAAAATACTGCATATAATACTGCATTTAATAATGTTATATTTTTATTATCTGCATTTCATAATGTCTTGATATGAACCACAATTACGTTTTACGAGCACCTTGATTGATCCTATCATAATTTGAGAGTTATTACTGTTATGTCTGGTAACAAAGTGTCAGCTGCTGAAACTGGAGCTCTCTGCAACAATTCCTCTTACGACCTTAGTCAGGTGATGAAAAAAATGTTATGAGTTCACTTTTCACATATTTAGTGTTCTGCTGGTCCTCAAACAGTATAATGTTATTGTCGCTCTACATTTCCTAAATTCGGTTTTACATACTAGCATGTAGTGTGACTGTATTCATGCTACTTCGTCTTGTGGTATTGGCATAAAATCCCTGAAGGGATGAGAGCTTTACAATATTAATTAAACAAACAAGTCAGTCCCCGTCTTCGCCCACTCTTAGAACATGAACATTAGAAAAACTCGCATGTTTCTGATTGGTATTTTGTAATAGGTCATCCACATTATCTTAAATGTTTAAATAGTCAGTTCATCAATAAACTAATAGATCAATAGATGGATTAGCAGCAAATCTCTTGGTTGGTAAACTTGCACAGAATGTCAATAGTATCTTAGATGAGTAGACAGGCTGGATGATTTGATAGATCAATTGATAAATGAATTGATACACCAGTAGGTCGATTAGCTAATAAATTAATGGTGAGTGATGCATTTGTGCATATAAAAAGACGAGTGCTAGGATGAAAATAAGTAATTCAAAACAGCTTGAAATTCTTAACATTATGGATTCAGTGGAAGCCATTGACTTTGGAGATTTCTCATGTCGTGAGCAGGAAGGTATTTTTCTGACCTACTTTTCAACTGATTTTCCTAACTGCCAGGCTATTCTCAGTAACCTGATGCTGAGAGAAGTATTTCTTGGAACACAGCTCCAAAAAAGCTTACAACTCACGACATGATAAAGTTACTAAATCAATAGCTTTTTGAAACTGAGTAATAAAATCGTTGTGTGATCTTGTGACATTCGAGGTCTCCTTGCTGGCTTGAAGCAAAATTTCATTGAAAGAAAATTCCATAACTCTTCATATTTAATTGATTTGAAAATTTTTCTTCGTGTATGTTTACGTTTTTACTTAGGATCGACATAATAGCATTGCAACAAGGAGTGATTCATCCCACCCACATTTTACGATCACAGCTTCACCATTAACTTAGCATAGAGATTGTTAATCTGAAAATGTTAACTCGCCTATTATGGGAATAGACAGTAATGTCTATTTATTCTAGTGCTTACTTCGACAATGCTAGGAAATTTAATGGTAAGCACGGCGTGTCGTTGTTCCTATTTCGTGCATCAGGTTCTACGTAAGCATTGTTGAATTCAGAGCAACAATCATTCTGTTTTGGAAAGAAAAAGCTTAAAGTCTTAACTTCGTTTAATTAAATCTAGGTGTAAATTACTAGTGCATGTTTTAATACCTATAGCCATAGAAGCGTGGTTTTTCATCAAGGTGAATGGCTATTTCACTGATGTTCTTGTATGACTACCACCACTTCACATTGACGATAGAGGGTAATAAGTCTCCTGTTACAATTGTAAAGACTGGAATTATAATTCACCAACGCTAGACAAATTTTAAATGGAGGCATTACACTGCTTGTTTAACTAAACGACTTACCTTATTATTTTCTTTGATTTGAGTTAATAAGAGGTCCGCCCCATTATAAAAAGACTATCCTAGTGTATTGGGTCTCTAATACATATCAATTGTACTTGTGTGTTGGAAGCAATTACTTTAAAAACCGTTAATTTAACGACACATGTACAATAGACATACGTCTCCCACAAACAAAGAAAAAAGGAGCATTTATCCATTCTAGGATTGTCTTGATATTGTTGGAGCCCAATTTTTAAGGATTTAGAAACCAACTGGTTTTAAAATCCGAGCAATTTTTCCAGCATTGATCAAAAAGTTAAAAATTAAAAACTCAACAGTCGTATTTACGTTTTATGATATCATAAATATACCATAATTTACTGCCCAACGTGAAGCAACAGGATGTTTTGCATTAAATAGGCATCGAAAAAGCAAGAGGAGATTTTATGCATTGAATATCAAACTTATTGAGGTTAGTGAAGTTTTTTAGGAAATCTATTTCTTGTCTCTCCCTACTACCTTTTTCCCCTGCGATCATTTAAGAACCATAAAAGAATACACCTTATGCCATAACCTGTAAGTATCAAAGTAAACAAAATTTCTATGTTACTACAGTTATTTAAAGTTTTGGTTCGATTAAGTGAAATTTGTTGATTTGAGTTGACTGTCTCACAAAAGAAAACGCTGATGCATATTTTATATGGTAGCAATAGAAGAAAAGTAATAATTAATTCATATTATTTGCTTCTTTTTTTAATAGTATCACTGCATTAGTAATGTCTGGTGCCCTATATATAAATATATATATATAATATATATATATATATATATAAATATATACATATCTATAATAAATGTATTTTAACTATATATATATATATATATATATATATATATATATTAGATCCTTCACCCTAAGCAGGGGTTTGAAGCAACTTTGGTGCAGAGTTATACTTTCCTTATTTGATTTGTTTTCTTTATACATTTTATCCCTTTTAATTTATTGATTTCTTTCCTCTCCTAATTCTATCTTCGAAAATATGTACAGACTTTGTAGTATGCCACTTATAACAGAGAAAAAATTTGGCGCAATACTTTAAGGGTCGTGACCGGGGTTCGAACTGCGAGGTTTTGGTATTGTAGTCTGTTCATTTAACCACTCGTACCACTATTACCCTTCATAAATAATTTTCTTTGTGCCAGCCACCTCCCCGATTGGTTGGAAAGTTTTCAACTTCTAGTTAGTGTTCTCTAGGTTATTATGATAGAAATGAACTTCTTCAAAACTATTTATCTTATGACTATCATATGCTGGAGAGAAGATCCCCATAAAATATTGGTGGAAGAAAAACTATGTGAACTGCCTTATTTGTTTAGAATGTAGCAAATGAAATGAAGAAAAACAAACAATTACGTAATGTTCTCCAATCACTATCTATTGCTGTTATACGAAACTATTATAATTCATGTGACTGAATCTGGCCTTTTTTCAATCGAAAATTTTCCTTGCAGAGTACAAAACCACGTGCTCTCTTCGTGCATTAATTAAAACAATATCGACTCACGAAAAAATTACATATTAAAAGAAGAACCAGAACTACTCATACAGTTATATCTTGCATTACTATTTGAGCTTCGTTCCAAAGGACACTCGTCTATTCATTCTTCTTTTTCTTCTTCTTCCTTGTTCCAGCTTTATCCCACTTTCAGTGTGGGGACGCTACGGCAGTCAATCTTCTCCAAGGTGCTCGATCCAGGGAGCTATCTTCTTCTGCCCAAACTCTCTTCATGATATTCCGGGTGCATTCCATCCATTTTAGCTTGGGGCGTCCTATTCTTCTCCTACCAGGTGGTACCACCTCCATTATTCTCCGGGAGACATAGTTCTCTTGCTGCCTTTTAACATGCCCGAACCATCTCAACCTTGCTTTTCTGTATCTGTCTGTGATATTCTCAACACCCATGCTCTGTCTGACATTATCATTCTTCACGTGGTCTTGTAACGTATGACTACATGCCCATTTGCACATTTTATTACTCCAGTATCTTAGTGTTCCGGACACTGAGTGTTTGAGTTTCCAGACCATAAAGCTTTGCTGGTTGCACTACCATGTTGTATAGTTTACCCTTCATCTTTGGTGCAATTCTTTTGTCGCAAAGGACGCCAGTCGTCTTTATCCAGTTGTTCCAGCCACACTGGATTCTTCGGGTAACCTCGGTGCTCACTCCACCATCGTTCTGTAATGTGCTTCCCGAGTACATAAATTCCGTTACCTGTTGTATCTGTGTCAATCTCAATACTTACCTATCTATTCTATTATTACCAAAAAAGGGTTCCTTCAGAGCATAAGCTACTAAAAAGGCAAATCAGAGTCTTTTACGTATTGTCACAAAAAACGAGGCTTTTTTATGCTAATTTTGTATATTTAAGAACTGCAAAAGACGTAATGCTACCAAATGCATGGAACTGTGAAGAAATGACCGAAAAAAAGAACCAATAAGAAGAAAGGAAAAATATAATTTATTGGATTTCTTCTATAGTATGTTTGTTATCTGAAAACTGGCACATGGATACAGATTTAAAGCATTATGTCTTCCTGTTGCCAAAACTTAATGTTGTAAGATTTGACCATGCAGGTAGCTTGCATCAAGAAAAGGTTCATAGAACAGAATATCAATGCGTTCAGTATCTTGGTAGGGTAAGAATAACAAATTCTACTGCAAATACCCTTAAACATGAACTTTTTAAAATTCATATAATGAAATATTAAGCGACCAGATATTCAGTGATAATCATACCTGTGGTATTTAGATAATTCATATAACTAATATTAGTAGTTACTGAATTATAGATATAAAGAGGTTACCGGTTGCCTGCTCGAGCCTCACCGTTGTGTCTGGAAGTACTGCGAATACATGAAAAGAAGAACACCTTTAAATGTAAAAATGTGATCAATTGCACTTGAGTGACTGACAACCCTTCTCAAGACTTCTAAGGAAGTAAAAAGGTATAATTTTGTACCAAAATATTGCCTTTCTGTTTGCAGCTTTGAATAATATAAGATTCCTGGTGAAAAGCGATTTAGATCTTATCCTTAATTTTTTTTCTTACCTTAAAATAAAACAAAGTAGATTACTAAAGAACATTTAATGAGAAAGTATAGCATTTTAAAAATCTTTTAAGAATACAAATAGTTGCTTTGGAGAGGAACCAGCTGACATTCCAGGTAAGAACAAAAATAAAGACAGGCAACTTTTCCAAAATGCTATCTGTATTAAATATAGGGATGGATTGGTTAAAGATTCCTACAGCTAATGAAGGATGTTAAAATTCTATTTCCCGGCGCTGTCACAAATTCATCCATCAATTACTGACAGGTAACGATACACCATCAAAAGAAAATATTTTAAAGATAGAACGCAGATTTTGCACTGCCTAAACCAAAGTCAAATCCATACAAAATAAAACCATCCGTTAATAGGTAACAGAAGCTTACATTTGAAACGAGTTTCAGTTTAATAAAATACCACGTCTATTCTATTTCAAAATGCTGGTGTGAAGGTTTGAAATAAGCAGATCAGTAAAGACGAAAATCGTGTTTTTTGGAATCCGGGCGATCCAAAAAATGTAAGGAATGTCATCGAAGACTAAGAAGGAAAAGACAAGAAAAGGTTCTGTTCCAAACTGAACAACTAGGGTCATATCTTTCTAACATCATTTTCTGAGTAAGAGCAAACTTTTATGGACCATATAGTGCATGTATAAGAAAATCATTAATATGACTGAAAAATCCAGTGACAGGAATGCAGTAGCAGGCCTTTACACGACAATAGGAAGAGTCTGCCAACAAGACGCTTCATAAGATGTACAATTTTTAGTCTTCAAAAGGATTTTTTTGAAGCAGTCAATAGCTAAGGAACCCAAGGTAATAAAAGGGGATTGTATATTCGTAATATTGTTTCGTTCGTTGGTCTATAAGATTAGGTTACAAGATCTTGCACGTTTTCTGTTACGTTGAGCCACATCTCACCACCTTCACTTACCAGAAAGCACTATCATAATATAACAAGGTTTCAGTAGACATACCTAGAAAGTTATTTCTAAGAATATGGCATTACTATTTACTACCATAAAGTAAACAACTAAGTCCGAATAGGAACATTTCCAAGATTTCAAAATTGCAAAATTCATGGCAATAACTTTTTTTCAGTAAATGTTATTTCCATGATTTGATATTTTGAAACCACTGAAATGTTCATATTAGGACATTGCTCTTCACTTTATTTTTGAATATTTCTGGTATAAGTGGGTTATATTTACTACCGTTGTGGTATGTTAAGATATGCCTTCATGTACACCAATTTAAACAAGAATTACCACCATATGCCTTTTTCATCAAATCACTATTTTGGTCTACAGGCAGCAGTTTTACCCCATATTAATGAGATAAGGAATTATAATTTTACTATTTTTACAAAGGACCCGTTGCCAGAAAACAACGTCGTAAAAACAAAACATCTTATTACTTGAATTCCCAAATATTTTTGAAAGTTGCAGGATGCATGAAGAAAGTTGACTTCTGAAGTTCAATATGAATCTAATTTCTCGAACGTTATGAACTGCAATGGACATGATTAGATGCAAATTCTGACAGTGATGTCAAGAGAGGCTGCTTGATATCACTTGTATGTGTTGATAAGCTTATTTTTACTGCAGTGTCGTGTACTTTAGCTTACCTGTTGATTGTTATTTCTTTTTTTATTTGCAAGTCGCGATTGAGAGACAGCTCTGACGTTTATTTAAGTCTTATTTCCCTGTGAACAATTTTTCTTCCCGTGGAGACCCATATTATTCTCCATGTCATTTTTAAAATAGGATTTGGTCATCAAGCAATTAGTATTACTTTTAATGCTCACCTCTTTGAATGGGTCTATTACTTGAAGTGTTTATTGCCAATTACCATACCAATTACTATATTGAAGTAATTACCAATAATGAGGCTTCTGTTTCTCGATGCCTTTTTGCAATATCAGCACTCATTGAGAAAAAAGAATGTATCTACATTCCCGATATTACTTCATACATTAATTTCCGCATAAAAAGTTACCTTTTTCCCTCGATTAAGTGTCCTGCCTCGATTAGGTGTCCTCCCTCGATTAAGTGTCCTCCTTTGATTAAGTGTCCTCCCTCGATTAAGTGTCCTCCCTCGATTAAGTGTCCTCCTTGATTAAGTGTCCTCCCTTGATTAAGTGTCCTCCCTTGATTAAGTGTCCTCCCTCGATTAGGTGTCCTCCCTCGATTAGGTGTCCTCCCTTGATTAAGTGTCCTCCCTTGATTAAGTGTCCTACCTTGCTTATGCGCCCTCCCTAGATTAAGTG
>RDPX01000019.1:3747636-3786090 GCA_003991215.1 Morbakka virulenta
TCCTCCCTTGATTAAGTGTCCTCCCTCGATTAAGTGTCCTCCCTTGATTAAGTGTCCTCCCTTGATTAAGTGTCCTCCCTCGATTACGTGTCCTCCCTTGATTAAGTGTCCTCCCTTGATTAAAGTGTCCTCCCTTGATTAAGTGTCCTCCCTTGATTAAGTGTCCTCCCTTGATAAAGTGTCCTCCCTCGATTAAGCGCTCCTCTTGAATACCCCCCTCCCAGAACATCATTTTTGCTGTAAGCACTCCCGAATTTAAGGGCCTCTTTCTCTCCTTCTTTTATACTGTTTTTTTTTAATCTGTATATGATAAATGAAATAATTTCATATTGCATTTATCCTTCTCGTCCTCTTTGTCTTCTGTTTTCTTAATTTTAGAATAAGCTCACCCTCGAAAAACCAATTCAAATACGCACCCCAAACACTTATTCGAGGAAATTCTGTAACACATCGCAGCTTTAAATTAACATTTCTGTGGTGTTTATTCGAGAAAAAAAGGTGAATATAAATTTTAACATTTTGTTGGTTCTGTTTTGCAAAAAGAAAAAAAGGAAAACATCTTTCTTTCGAGCAAGAAGCTTCAAAATTATCATTGTTACTGCCTCAATAAGCAGATGTATTTTCCTGTTATTTTTTAGGACATACCTTTTCCTGAAACAGGCGCCAGCTTAAAATCTCGAAAAAGTGTTTCTACTTTATTTCTCCTGTGATTTCTGAACTACTATATGTAATGTCAAATAAAAAGTTATTTGTTGGAAGAATTTTAAAGGCGTAGTGAAAGCCTGTCATGTAATTTACGATAAACGATTGCCGATGAAACTCAAAGCAAAGGTGTATGAGATGGTGGTTAGACCGGCTATGATTTATGGTGCTGAATGTTGGGCTGTCAAGAAGAAAGACTTAGACCTTCTGAGGACGACAGAAATAAGAATGTTAAGAAGCGTTTAAGGCATTACTCTGAGAGACAGAATTAGAAATAATGTCATCAGGGCTCGAGTGAATGTTAAGCCTACAGAGGCCATTATCTAAAGCCGCAGGCTCAGATGGTATTATCACGTCCTTAGAAGACCTGAGGCACATGTGATCCGGGAGGTTCTTGCTTTACGACTTCCTGGTAGACGTAATAGAGGGAGACCAAAGAAGACGTGGCAAAGCGTGGTCGACAATGACATAATGGACAGAAATCTGCGGTTGGAAGACGCGATGAACAGAGGTTATTGGAAGAAAAGGACTGGGCCTACCCCTCTATTGGGACAGCGGCCTCTCAAGGTGAGCAAGGTGAGGAATGAAAGCCTGTCATACTATGGTATTATAGCATTCCTTATGGAAAAGCTTGGGATACACAGTAAGATACATGCTACCTTTCAATGAACATAGACCAGACTTTGGTGTCTTTTTGTTTCAGTTCTAAAAGCTGCCTACGTTCAGGATACTTTTCGACTTAATAGGTAAAATGTAGAACAAGCACTTTTGGCTGTGGTACTCTTTGAGTGAAACGTCAAAACTTTCATGATGAAAAAGATAGGTGTCTTTGTTAACGCTGGCTTTTGTCATCATCAAATCCATGTGTCCCATATCACGAACTGTTAACTGTTAAGGAAAGCTTATTTCTGTTTAGTACTATTTGTCGAGCACGATCTCTAGCGATCTCGGCATAGGTCTAATTTTTGTTGCTCAAGCGACTTTTTACGATCGATTTTTTGACTCGGCATAGGATGATGTATATCTTTTTGACAAATCACTCAAATTACGTTATCTCAAAATCATGCAGGATGTTATTTTACTTTTTGCAAACGATTGCCTGTGGAGATTATTACTAACCAATCTTAGTCCTTGAATAACGTAAGACGTAAATGAAGAACACAAATTCAAACACATTTCCAACAAGTAGATAAAATTCCCTTTTCTCCTCCGTCGCTTCAAAAAATGTTCGAATCCAGAATCATTCCTTATATTTTTTATCCTATTTTTTCATTTAAAAAAAGTAAAAGAAATATTGCTTTTTTGAGGTAGTGCGTCCGGACAATTTCGTGAAAGACATATTACGCATGCCGAGTCAAAGAATTGATCGCAAAATGTCGCTTCCGCAACAAACATTAGTGAATGGAAATCACCTCCAACAGTTAGGAAGGTGGCTAAAATGTAATAGATATTTATTATCTTGCTTTTTCCTTAATGTAAATTTGAGAAAACGTAGGTACTGTTTATCATTTTTATTTAAAACACGATAAATGCTGTCAAAGGATACTAGTTACCATCATTTTGTCTTTTTTCTTCCCGCAAAAACGGAGTATAGCTTATAAACCCAATGGGTGAAATATTAAAGAAGGGTTAGTGACGCTGGGCTTATACAGATTCTTTAACATTATTCATGCAATAATTATATGTCATGGACATTTTTTATCTACTTAGACAGAATAGTCATTTGTACCAAATCCCAACATACATAAAAAGTTCATAAGCTCATTTAAACTAAGCACCATGTCCACAGTTTGTCATTTCTTGAAAAGTGGTTTTAAAATAATCCTAACCTTTTTAGTAGGCTAGGTATTTGTGTTTTCAATATTTTTTTGTCATGAAATGACTGCCACGTACGCTGGAGACAAAAAACACATTACTTGAGTATTTTATCTCATCATCTGGCAAGATAAAGAAAGATGTCTACCCCAAATTGACTGAGTAACAAAGTTAATGGTAAATATATTTTTGACTGGCTTTTTCCAATTAAATTTGTGATTACATTTTTGCCCTTATAACCTGTCTATCATGTTACTTGTTGAAAAAAAATTTAGCTGTCTCTAACAGGGTCTGTTTCATTGTATTAAAAATACCTGTTGGTATTTCTTTGTGAGAATTAAAACACATTTAACACTTTGATCAACAACAATAAGAACGGCTATTTTTTTATTTACAAGCAGCCAACAAGTTAGCTGATGAAGATGCAGTTAACTGTTACCACTGGTGACAATGTTTTGATAAACAATTTTTGATTTACAAATTATAAAGGTTGTTATGTTATACATTATACATATTATACAAGGCTTATAAACCCAATGGGTGAAATATTAAAGACAGGTTAGTGACGTTGGGCTTATACAGATTCTTTGACATTATTCATGCAATAATTATATGTCATTACTGATACTTCTACCACTACTACTACTGATACTGATACTACTACTACTAATGTTACTTCTACAACTATTACTACTACTATTACTACTACTATTACTACTACTATTACTACTACTATTAGTATTACGACTACTTCTATTACTATCAGTACTTCTAATACTGCTAATACTACTAATGCTACTGCTATTACTACTACTTTTACTATTATTATTACGACTACCTCTATTACTATCAGTACTACTAATACTGCTAAAACTACTAATGGTACTACTATTACTACTACTATTACTATTTTTATTACGACTACTTCTATTACTATCAGTACTACTAATACTACTAATACTACTAATGCTACTAATGCTACTACTATTACTACTACTATTACTTCTGTTACTATCAGTACTACTAATACTACTAATATTACAAATGCTACTACTATTACTACTATTACTATTACTACTACTTCTATTACTGTCAGTACTACTAATACTTCTAATACTACCAATGTTACTACTATTACTGCTACTATTATTACTATCATTATTACTATTATTAAAATTAGTTTCGATTCAATTGGTTGCCTTCTAATGCGACATCCTATTTTTTGTAATACCTTATAGTATTTGAAAACTAAATCACTTTAATTTTTACCTTTAGTTGCTAACTTGTGGCTCATGGATTTTAGTATGTCCCTTGATATTCTATTGCCAGTTGGCTTTATCTCAATCCGTATCACTTTCATAACGGAGTTTTCCACGTTGTATCTAAATCTCCAGACGTAAATCCTGTTACATGGTCTTTATTTTTTATGTTTTAATTAATTTTATTATGATTCTTAACAGAACTCAAATTGATATCAGCATAACTATTTTCCTGAATTGATTTTTTCCTGTATAAAATTCATTACATACAAATAGATAAACAAATAAATGAATACATAAATACATACATACACACGTGCATGCATACATACATGCAAACATACAAACATACAAACATACAAACATAAGTACATACATATATACATACATACATAAATACATACATAAATACATGCATGCATACATACATACATACATACATAAATACATACATAAATACATGCATACATACATACATACATACATACATAAATACATACATAAATACATGCATACGTACAAACATACATTCATAACACACATACATACATAAAATAAATAATCAATACATCAATAAGAGAGGAGCAGTTATATTTCTTTATTTTGTGTTTTTTGGTGAGTCACTCTTTCATAAACAGTCCTTTATTTAGAATGGGATTACTTAGATAAATGGTACCAAAGAGGCCTTTTGCTGTACAGAGTGCACTTTCTTGCCCTGGATCCATAGTTAAAAACAACATCGGGGCTAAAATATAATGAAATGTCTACTTCACTAACCAACAAACTAAATAGTCACATGTTTCATAATCTAATATATATTTAGAGTAATGATAATATACAGTAATATCACTTGATATCATATCATATGATATATAATGTAATGGAAAACGCAAATAAGAGGTAATGTGTAACACAGATATTGAGTCCTTTTCCAGACGTGCGTAATTCAGAGTATCGGATGGCAATTTCTGTTAGCCATATTATGAAAGCATTACTTCTCTGGTTAAGTAAAAGCATGGATCGCTAGTGGTTTTAAACATGATATGTGTGTAAACACTTGTAACCTTGGCTTAGAAATGTCATCCTCAAACTTCATTAAGTACTGTTTAGGACACAGAAAACATTTTTTTGCAGTTAAGATAACTTTTACAAATAGGTTGTGAAGAGCTTACTCTTCACAAAAAGGTGATACAAAAAAAGTGAAGCTAGTGCTATGGTCACGTTTATCCTGCCTTTACGAATACGGTTCAATATCACATTTTGTCATTCATGCACCAACGATATATTTCTTCTGTGAAAACTGATACGTTTTGCAAAATAAAATGACTAGATTTTTTAGCTGTTAACGTTGGTTTATTTGCTAAAACTTGACGCTAGAAAATTTTCAATTCATTTAAAATTGAAAGGGAGGACATTGTACAGAAAAGGATGATTTCAAAGAAAAGCCTGTCTTTGAATAACAGGTTAACAGTAAACCATTGGTCATGCCAATAAACTCACTTCCAATACCTATGAATTGACCATAACACTAAGTATTTATATATTATTTTATATCGCATTTATTGATGAGAAGGGGGCTTGAAGTAAAAATTTTAGATCATAAAGATTGACTTCTTTCATAAAAATATAAAGCTCAGTTTTGTTATAATTTGTTTGCCAATTATGTAAACCCGACAAATTATATCTTTTCATAATTAGACTTGGAAGAATTAGAGAATTAGTTATCAGCTGCACAAATTACGTAATAATAGAATACATTCCGAGAACTATCAACTAATTAAGGCTTATGATGAAAAGAATCATTCAGTAGGAAACGATTTCATTTGCTAAAACTTTTAAGCCCTATTGAAAATCCCCTTACAAAGATAAGGACAGTATGTTCGACCGGAGGAGAGGGAAAGGAAGAAAAATCTTTCCATGATTAACACACTGCAATTAAAGCAATTTCCGTACTGTTAAAAATTGATCTAACGACTGTCATGTCGTAGAAAGTTTCACTCACGTAAGAGAAACTTTGATTGTGACTCATATTGATAATCATACATTTGAAATTATGATAATTATTTAGCTGAATGAAAATTTTTGTTGCAGTAGGGGCAAGTATAAAGAAACGCCGTCTGATTATAATGCAAGGAAAATAATGGCGTCCAAATGTCTTTCATGACTATGAAATTTAATGTTCACTTAATAGTAAACGTCGAACAGAGGAACCCAGTAATTAAACTGTGGTTTGGCTCATCATTTCATTTCGTGCCACCATTAACTCCTTTTGCCGAAGACTTTAAATGGTTTTTGTTCTTCTATTTGATACTTATTCTAATTTGTGATGTCACGCTATACACAACCCTTTAAATTACCCAAGAGATGAAAAATATTGGACTGCTTCAGTCCTCATTAAAACAGACTAAAGGTCGATTATCATACTTGATAAAGAGATTCAACATGGCCTTCGCCCAAGGTACTAAACTCGTCCCAGGCTTCACTGCAAAGATTTGGTTTCTTCCGCCCATGTTTTCTTTGATCTCCCTTCATAACAGCACCTTCCACTTTTATTGACATGCACTTCTTTACCCAATCATTGTCATCTTTTCTCTCCACATGACCAAACCAACGAAGCGGTTTTTTCTGCATGCACTCACTGATGCTATCCAACTTTAACCTTTTCCTGGGATCCATATAAGTATATTATATATGTTTATTTTTGTATATATATATATATAAAAACATATATATAAATATATTTAGTAAATTGAAATTTTAGTTAAAAATCAATTCCGTACAGAACAAGAAAAAAATAATAGAGCGTTGTTAACCGTGGCTCTATGCTCCATATTTTAAGATTTATCGGAAATTTATTTGCAACCTAGAATTGTGACCAAGTACGAAAAATACTTAGCAAATTTAATGGAAACGAAACTTGATATGATATCTCTAAAAAGCGTATAGTCAAAATGTTTGGGGTTTAATAAAAACTGATGACGTCAAGAGAATATTGTAACAAAATCCCAAAAGGTATAAAATGATTTCTGTTTCCTAGTTACTTTTTTCTTGTTATATTTACCAGTTTTTAATATTTTAGGGTATTTTAATCGCATACAAATTGAAAAAAAAAGTATTGATAACACGTTGTCGAAATTTATTTCATCAAATGATAACAACGTTAAGTCAACGATCAGCGTACAGGCCATTTCCAATGTTATCTTAAATCTTTCAAACAGACATTGTATCATTCAGAGGTAAAACGGCAAAGAAATTGAAAATATATCATTTTTCTGCCAAATTTATTCCAAATTCTGGTCTGGGAATAAAAAAAGGCTAAATTTTTCATGAGTTTTTTGTAATATAATGGCCTTAAAAACCTTGTTCGGATTGATCATCTTTCATTTGCGCTCCTGAAAATCCGAGTTTGGTTTGTCTTCTTTTACATTCGCCTCACTTTAATTGTAATAAAAGGGAACAAACCCCTACCTGTGGAAGCTAAAATTGTTGTACTACAAATCACAATTAAATTAGATACGACGATGCATGCTTGGATAAATAGCGTGTCTTGGCAAAACGTTAACAGTGAACATGAGAAATTGCAAAGAGCAATCATTGTGGGCCAGTACCACTACAACGTAGCGATATTGAAGTGGCACCTTTCAGATCACAATGATAATCCATCAGATTCACTTCACTCAACGTAAGTGGACATTAACTTTTAACGCTCAGAAAAAGCTGAACACGAAATTGAAGTGTCAGTGGAAAGTGAAACAGAAAAGGAACAACACATTATATTCGCAGGTATTTTTAGCATTTTTTACGTAGTGGAAGAGTGGGTTCAAAACGATCGTTCTTAAATGTGTTACAACTGTTTGTATAACTGCCAATTTTCTCTCACTCAGTAATTTACTGTAGCATTTACGTAAAATATATTTGGTACACGTGAACTTCTACGAACAAGAAAAGAATTATTACTGATACAGCTAATGTTATAAACTGCAGGAAGGGTGTTAATTGCTTTTTTCAGAGATAACAATCTGACCTTATAATTGTACAACGGAGAAATATATTTTATTGTAGTGTTAAATCATTTTATTGTAGTTTTAAATACGTGGTGCCTTCCTGATTTGATTAGGGCGTTGTTATCAGTAATTTATGGCCTGAAGTTAATTATGATTGCTCGAGAAGCCAAAGCTAAAAAATTGTTTGATCATATGTTTCATTTTGGTACCTCATTCTTCCTCCAGACCGAATTGACAAAAGAACTAACAGTTCTGCTTAATACCACAGTTGGGCACATTTGCTAACCTAATACAAAGTGAGTGTGAAAGGTGGACTACCAACACACACATACGAATAGGCAAACAACATATATATACATATATATAGCTATTTATTTGTTTATGAGGAAAAGGATAAACCACGACTCTGTATATTTTCTTTACCACCTCATTTTATGTATAGTGTTATGTGACTGCATTGATAAATTAAGGCGTAACTTGATATATTGAAGTATGTTATACGACCATAAGCACATTATCCTACACAATATTATCCATTTTTCTCAAGGGGTATTAAACTGCTATTTTAAGTGTTGCTACGTACTTGCTATATGTACTTGTTCGTGAAATAGCATTTTATTTTACTCATATTGGGCCAAAGGTTCTTTTTATGCCTAGAAAAATTAGTGGTTAACTGCCAATACCATCTTCGTAAATACCTTCGTTTAAACGTGGGGAACGAAAAGGGTAACCAATGTCTGAACTCAAGAGCTCTCCAATTTACGGTGATATACAGTAAGCAAAAATCTGCAATAATGTCGTAAAGGCCTTTTAAGCGAAGAAGCCATAACGAGAAAAAAATTTTGATTCATTCTTTCAAGCTAGACTTAATCATAAATCCACATATGTAAGAAGCCTAGTTTTAATACAAGGTGGGGCAAAAAACCTACTAAAATATGGAGACACAGTGACACCATGTCCAAAAATAAGCACATCTCTCATACCAGTTCACGAATGTGAAGTATATAGTAGTTGTGCAGTGCTCCAACGACCACCAGTTACCGATTGTGATATCTGAGGTACATTATGTTTTGAAGTCAACATTAAATTCCCCTGAAAGCAGAAAGATTTCCTTCTGAAGACCCGATGACAAAGATAATGACCCGCCTAGTTCTTTGTTTAATCTTTTAATGGCGTGACTTAAAATCAGTTTTCCTTTCTTCGGGCATGAAATACTCTGGAGGTCACCAAAATAAGTGAAAATTAATAGGCTAATAGGTATTGAGGAAACTTGTCAGTTTGGTCAAACCACACACACACACACATACATACATACATACATACACACATACATACATACACACACATACACACACATATACACACGCACATACAAATACAGCAAAATGAAGTTATGTTAGATTTCAGACACAGTTTTTTTTTAAAATGCAGTCAGTCATTAATTGCAGTGCTACGTAGATGCACCAACTAAAAATGGTAGCCTTAGTAGAGCTTGTCTGTTGATGTTACTGAACAACCACCTTGATACACACTTCACTATAGAATTTTCCGGTACAAATTTTTGAACATATTGTCTTGAAACGTAATTGACACACAAAATACTTGATATTACTTAATAATATTTTTTTTATTGCTTTCTCGTTATTAGTATGCTTTTATTCTTCAAACTTGCCAAAGGGCGGGACTCCGTTGTTGAGACCATTCCTACAAAGATAAATATCTAAACTTCTGGCTTTACGTGTTGTAAGAATAACTGTCGTATTGTAAAATAACATTGCTGTGTGGATTTTTTTTCTTTGCGTTTTATATTATATGTTGCATTACACGTTATTTTGTAGGTGTTGTTTTAATTAATTACACTATTCAAAAAAATTAATATTTAATCTATTTTTCTTTAAATAAATGAGTAAATTTTGGTGTTCTTTGTCAAGAAGTGAAAAAGGAAAATCATAGTTAATCCAGACGTAAGCTATAAGGCAAGAGGTTTAGATTGGAAGTTAGGAACTGTGAAAACTCTGGAATATTACTGAGAAAACATTTTCTGTAAAAACCCTATGTACCAGATAAGTCTTCAACAAGTAAGGAATATGCTGCTGATTTTCATTTATTCTCGGCTAATAATATTGCCCTTGTTTGCACCGATGGATTATTTTTCAACATTGTTAAGTTTTACTGGGTGTTATAAAACCAGCACGCTTTAACTTGAATTAGGATGAATTCCAAAGTGCTATAACCTTTTCTCTTTTCTAAAATTAATCTCTTTTTCAACTCCCTGCATATCAAAAATTTGTTGGCATGGTGGAAACCTGTGAAGTGCATCTAATCGTATACCCTGAACCCCCTTTGCCAGGATAAAAGAAGAAATCTTCCTATATTCTAGCTATATAAAAATTGATTTTAGTGTGAATATTTAAGACATACTTCTTTTACTATAAGTGTAATTACTTTTATGAGGAAAATGCCCCTTTCTTTGTTTTGTGTCATTGGTTTAATAATGAAGAAATTCCAGAAATGTAGAACGTATGTTATATTAATACTTATATCAATATTTAATTGGATCGTCTTTGTGCAGACTTTCTTAAAACTAATAGACAGAGCTTATATTACGGTCAAATTTACAGACCAATTAGTAAGCAATAAAATTTGACGGATACTGGATCAATGGCTAAGATTCAATTTCCAAATATTAAGTGAACGCTCAGACTACCTTTTCCATTCAAGCAAGCTAACTGCCCAATATATGTATTGTAAGCTAACGGAATGAGAAGCTATATATGATAAAGCTATGTGTGTAGGTTAGGCGTAAAATGGTGCTCCTCGGCAAAATTTTAGATCTTTAAATAATTTCACATGCCACAAAATTCCATTGCTTTGTATATGCTTAAAATATATATATATATATATATATACATATATATATATATATACATATACTCGGACAAAAATAGGTTAATTTTTGCAAGCGTTTTAGCTTATCTTAAAGCCTTCCTCAGTACAACTTGATAAGGTATCTGGTCTAACAGTAAGACTATGTCTGAAATAAGTAAAGCGTAATATAAGGATGTTGATATGATTATGATTGACATTTTTAATATATATATATATATACATTAGAGTGAAACATAGAGTGAAGCACTCAGAAAACTTTAGCCAAAGATGGAACTGGCTGATAAAATGACAATAATGGAACAATCCATACATGAACAAACCACACTACAACACAAAGGACAACACAACGAAAAAAACATAAGAATGAACTATCCGCAGAGAGAAAGAAAAATAATGATGTATGAAGGATAGAACTATGGTGAAGCGTGATGAAAAATGTAAAATGATAGATGACTAAGAATAAAGTAGATATTGTTGATCATCAGTCGATTACCATGTCAACCATTTCGGGCATTTAATATATATATATATATATATATATATATATATATATATATGATGCCTATTTGTATGGCAGGATAGTGAAAGAGTAGTATATGAATTTATCTAAAAATTATGAAGTAGCCTTAGTCGCAAATGACGTACTTAATATTTTGAAAATTTTTTTATTGAATGGAATAAAGTTTTTTTCCACATTTCACAGAATATTACTTAGCCTGAAAATGTTTTTTAGCATGTGTTTCACTAGCCAAGGACGACGGAAAATTTTCGAGTATTTATGCGATCATTTTCTTGAATACCCAACACGGAAATCAATCAATCTCTTAAAGTGATCAACCTTAGGCTTCAGAATATTTACAATAGTTATACTGGTCTCTTCAAAGCGCTTCACCAGTTAAGCAATCAGCTTATAAGAGGACCCGACCTATTAAAATCAGTATAATGTTAAAACTGTCGAGCATTTTACACGCACAAGATATTAACGAAAAAACCCCATAAATGCTATCCCCACCATTACAGAAATTAGACCCTGAAAGTGGTCATTTTTATAAATTCCCAAGTACAGTATTTCGTTACATCATATCGTGATATACAATATTCTTCCCCGCAGAGAAGATCACAAACTTGAATGATTTTTAATTGAATTTGATTAAATAAAAGAAATTCTTAAGGAGAGCATTACAAGATTTATAAATTTTAATATATTTTTTTACCTCGATTCGCTTGAATTCGTATCTTCATGATAATTTCTACACGACAGCAACTAGTACTTCTAATTTTTAATCTGTTCATAACAAATTCTCGCCTTCATGTTTATTTTTTGAAAGAAAATTAAGTTTAGCGAAAGATATTTTAATCTAACCTTTTCTTACTCTTCTGAATTCAAGAAGTGCTTTCACCACTCGGGAAGGAAATATCTTTGAAATTTCCAAAGTGAGTAGATTTTAAAAGCTTGGGAGCTTGGTGTCCTGGTTCAGTTGGTTGTAGTCCAAAGACAGAATTGCAGGCTAGAGAGTGTAAAGAAAATTATTGGGAAACTGTGGCTTATTACAAACAAGAAGTTACGGATTAAACAACCTGGCCAAAACACACCAATCAAATCTTATAGAAAATCACATGTCGGCATCAGAAATTACACCCGGACAGATAATTTGCCACTGTTTCATTAAGCCCGTTAAGGTTCCGTCACCAGACGACCTCAACTTCTACAACGAAAAGACCCTTCAAATTTTAGTGGGCCTTGAAGGTGTGGAGGATCGTGGTGTCAATGTTACAAACGTCAGGGTTGCGGACAACACTGTCTTACTTGTTACGTCTGAGGAAGAAATTGCAGATCTATTAAATTGTTACGTAGAGGAGAACGTGCGTGTCGGTTTCCTCTAAATACTAAGAAAACAGAGTGAATATACTAAGAAAACAGAGACGTTCCACAATGCAGAACCAGGGCTCACGTTGTACAACTGTAAAAGATCCGACCTTTCAAATACCTCATATCTCTCGTCTTGGAAGATGTAAAGTTAACCGAGTAGACCAAGTCAAGAATAGCACAAGCAAAGCAAGAGTTCATGTCCATGAAGAGTGTAACCAGAAGCTCATGATGAAAACCCGGCTGCGAAAGGTTTTTTGGCTATATATGGCCGATAATTCTTTATGGACCCTTCGAAAGCCGACCAAAGTGGAATTGAACCGTCGGAAACGTAGTTCGTGAGAAGGATTCAAAAGATTCGTTATACCGCAAGAATGACGAACGTAGCTATCATGCAAGCGGCAGGATACTAGAGGAAGCTGCTGTCAACCATGAAAAAGCGACCGGTCAGTTTCCTTGTACATGTCATCAGAAATGGCCAACTGGAATGAGTGGCCCTGTCTTGGAGAATCGCTAAAAAATGTTTCCGCAGGGATGTAACGGTTGAAGTTTCTGTACCATACTTGTGTTGCAAGAAAGTTTTTATGCTTGTTACAAAAGAAATTTGGTCGCCGATGTCAATTGATATGGTACAAAATGAAGGAAGGAAGGCAACATCAAAAAACAGAAGTTGGAAAAGGGGACGGTAAAAACAAAATATGTATAATTATACGAGGTTAGGCTATGATAGAGTCGTAAGAAAAGGTGCCAGCTGAAATAGCATGCTAATGGTCAAACATGCATTAGAAAACTGCGGAGGAGGGAGGGGGGGGGGTAATTCCTCTGAAAAAAAGATATTAATGAAATCAATACAAGAGAAGTAATAGGTACACTGCTAATCATTGTTATTGCATTTGCATGCAAAACACTGGAAAACTACACCAAGCATATTTTCCAATTAATAGTCAAGAAAAGGTGCATAGCAGTCGATATCAGATACAAGAAGCTTATTATAATACTTTTAAAGGCAATACCGATCATTTTGTAAGTACCGTCTGATAATTAGAAGATTCTGAAAATAAAAAAAAGTAAAGAAAGGTCTTTTTAGCTCAACAAACACAGAAGAAAATTAAAATGACTTAGACATATGAGACGTGATCAAAAGAGGGTTGATAGCTGAGCATAATGTAAAATACACTTTTGTATGTAGACATATAGCGTAAACCTCAAATTTACTTCTGCAGCAACCAATGAAATATTTTCCATTTATGAGATATCTGCCATGAAACGTCTTATTATGAGATTGGCTGTAATTACGTTATATAGGGAAGAGTATCTTACGAAAAAAAGGGAAGATTTTTAATTAGTAGGTAATAGTTCAAAATTTTAATAATTCATTATCTCTGCTGTCTTCAGGTTGCAGGTATTATAAAGTATGCTTAATCTCTTTTTTTCTGACAGTTGGAGAAAGGATATCTTTGTTGGTCATTGGTAATATACATTTGGATTTTCACTAGTTTCAATCATCGACTGTATATGTAGTCTCCTCGAAAGAGTTGATTAGTAAGCCTTCTATTGCATCTCCTAAAATAGACGAATGCAGCATTTCCTTCAAAGGTTCAATGGTTTTTAATTTATTAAGCAATCAAACTTTCGGGAACTTACTTCACAATTTTGAGTATAGTAGGTAAGTAATGGTTTTCTGATTCACAAAGGTATTTATGGTATGGAATTCTATTAATTGGTGATACTCCAATTTACTTTTAATGCATTTCACACACAGATCGATGTGTATGAATTTGTTTCATACTTTACTGTTCCGTTACAGATACCTGTTCTACTTTTTTCTTTCCAGTAATACGAGAACATTGTATTACATTTACTACTAAATCATGGTGAAAACCATCCGGGCATTATTGAACACGCCTTTCTACATCTTTCTTTTGGTAATACGAGAACATTGGATTTCGTTTATTTCTAAAACATTGTACAAACTATCCAAGAATAATCGGATACCCCTTGTACTTCTTTCTTTTCAATAACACTTAAGCATTGTATTTCATATAAAAATGAAACTCGTAAATGGAAGCACAATCGAAGAATAACCGGAATGGACATGTGTGTACATGACGAATAAAAACCGTGACTTTTAAAAATGGGGTTCTTTTCTACCATTCATAAATTGTGGAATCTGCTGACAACTTCCCAGACGTCCCATGCATAATTTTTTCTTCCTTCGAAGCTGAGTAGAGATTCCTCGCATTCTTGGAGGGTTATGCTCAAGACTGAATGAGAATGAGTAACATAGATCAAATGCCTCAAATGCTCTGATACCCCATTATCACTGACTTCTTTTGTGAGGACGAACTGGATTGACAATCAAAAAATTTAATAACTTCAATAGGAAAACAAAGGCTGCTAGTAAGTCTGTCTGTGTTGGTGCCTTGTCATTTCTTGACGTTGGCGATCATGACTTTCCAACGTTTTCTGTCTTTTGTGGCTTTCAGCAGTTCTACCTCTGTTGTCTCGGCTGCCCTTCCCGCCGGGACCTCCTTCTTCATCCAACTGCTTACGCTATTTAAGAAAATCTGCTGGTAAGAAGCTAAAATGATCTAAACAGTATGTAAAGCATATTGTTTGTCAAGAGATTTAAACAAAGACAACAACGTAAGACAGATATCAACTGACTATTGCCTGAGAAACTTTTAATTACCCAAAGGCAAACTCTTTGACAGTTACCTTTAAAGATAAAACTGCTACTTGGTAACAAAAGAAGAATTGTATGTAACATGAAACTACCGCATGAAAGTTTGACGGTTTTTTATTGAGAAACAGAGTTTTGAAGGAAGGCTTGAGAGCCAGTTTCTCTACGGTGTTTCTACATGTGCTCCACAAGTCTTTTTGTTGATCAGAATGCCCTGAAAAACGTTTGCTTATAGCATATATAACCTTGATAGATCCTTAAGGAAGCATAGTTCGAGCCGAAGAACTGAGGAGAAGAACGCTAAAATCAATACTGTAAGCGTTGAAAATCATGATTTGTTACTTTCTCCAAACATACGTTAAACTGGTTCTGCCTTTACGTTTACTGTTCAGCTTGTCAAGCCTCAGTCTTCACCTTACTGACATTCGTTTTCCTCTCACCTTTAGACGAAGTAGGGAGTTTGTTTTAGCGGGAAACAAGACATTCTTACTTTTCTTTCCCCTCCCTTTCCTGACAGAAAAAAGGAAGCATTCCACATAACAGAGCAAAAAAAATAAAATGCAAGTTGAGAGTCAAGAAGGCAGAGGAAAATCGTTTGCCTTCATATTGTGAATTTGTGATGGAAAATCTTAAGCAAACGNCTGCCTTTACGTTTACTGTTCAGCTTGTCAAGCCTCAGTCTTCACCTTACTGACATTCGTTTTCCTCTCACCTTTAGACGAAGTAGGGAGTTTGTTTTAGCGGGAAACAAGACATTCTTACTTTTCTTTCCCCTCCCTTTCCTGACAGAAAAAAGGAAGCATTCCACATAACAGAGCAAAAAAATAAAATGCAAGTTGAGAGCCAAGAAGGCAGAGGAAAATCGTTTGCCTTGATATTGTGAATTTGTGATGGAAAATCTTAAGCAAACGAATAGAAGGAATAAGCACGTGGGAGCTAACATTTCATTGGACAACCCTGCGCAACTGTAAGCATATCAAATAGAGGCCGGTAAAATTTTCAGGATGGATTATTATCTCTGCCGCAAAATAGAAAAGTTTTTTAACATGATTCTTGATCATCCACTGAAAGAGGTGTGGTAACCTCATAGCTGTGGAAAATAAAAGTTCGTGTTCCGAACAGTGAGACCCTGGGGAGTCCTTTCATGGTGTTGGATGCCACAGCTAACAGACACGCACGCAAATATCTAGATTTAGAAACTTTTTTACCAGTAGGAAAATATAAATACATCTATTCAAAAAAAAATTGACAGTATGGTTAAAACAATGCAAAAATTGATATAAACGTTTACAAATATAAAGGCTACAAAAAGGTTAAATAATTATGAAAGTAGAGTTGTTAGCAAGTAAGAAAATAAAAGATCAGGGTAAAATTATATCCAATTATGTGTATATGTGTATATACATATATATACATACATTTATATATATACATTTTTATACATATATATACATATAGATACATATAGATACATATATTTATACATACATATTAACGCTGCGATAACAGCACAGATGAAGGGGATAAGACAAAACAGATAATAAAACTTTGTTCTAAATAGTGTTATCAAAATAAATATCAGATTTCACTAGACGTTCTTTGAATTTAGGAATAAAAATATTTTATTATATTCCAAAGAGAACTTGACATATCAAAAATCGACAAAAGACAACGAATGGGAGACACTCGATCCTGAAAATGCATATCTGTCACGTCTTTATTTAGAATGAAATTTTTAACCTTAATAGAGAAAGGGGAGGATAAAGAACTGGTATTCTTCATTTACTGAGACCCAAAATATAAAAACAAGCGTTTGCTTGCATTTTGGAGCCTAAATTTACAGAATGAAGCCTGATCTTTATTATCAACGTATCCTTACACTATTACCAAAAAGGTTGATGTTCCTGTGGACTCTCTTGTTATTCAAAAAAAAATTTCGTAGCTAGAAAATATCAGAAGGCAGAAATCACTTCACGCATTTTAGAGGTGATAAGGGGCCTTAAATACCTAATCAAATCTGTGGAGATTGTGGGTTATTTCAGCTTTTGTTGACACGATGGGATGCCATTAACGAGGCCTTTAATTGAACTGATGTGACAGACAAGTGAAGAACACTTACAAAATTTACAAGTAGTTGTTCTGTGAAATGTGACAGTGATCAAGGGGGCATTTGAAAATATTTGATAGCTTTCAGATTACTACCAAACTGTAAGCTTTGGGGTTTCCTGTAGTTAAATTTCTTTGAGAGATCACGCATTTAACGAGATTTCGTCTCTTTGAGGACACCGAGCTTTAATAACCAGACACGTTACAAAAAATAGCCTCTGTGGACAGGGAGATCTTTTTTTCATAAAATCCAGCCTTTCTTAGATTAATCTGCAATGCTGTATTAGTAATTGAAAGTATTATCAAACCATTATTCAGATGTGGTTTTTCTGTGGTTTTGTATGGTGTCGACTTTGTTTAAACGAGGGACTAGAACCAAGTGAAGGTCAAACGACTTTTAGCTTCAACATTGTCTTGACATATGATAAATGGGAAATTGATGGATCAGATTATGTTTATCTTTTCTGGTACAATATCATGAGTTGTAGACCCAACAATATTTGTTCATGTATTTATTACTTAGTATTGAAACTTGTACAGGAATATAGGGGCTGATTCTGATGAACATATAACCATTTTATCACATTGTTACTTCCTTTAAATTTCCTTATGTGAATTAAGTTACATTTGTCATGGTTCATCAGGAACCGAGAGCGACAACATTAACTCGAGAGACTGGAACAAAGTTAACAAGCGCATCTGCGCTTAGGATCTACGACCTTTACGCAAACATTAACACATATTTGGTAGTTATTTTGATAACCTCTCTCTCTCTCGCTCTCTCTCTTTTATCTCGGATAAAAGTAAGTCTTTCTGTACTTTAGGTTAAAAGTCATCTGCTGTAGCAAAGAGCAAAATGTATTTAAGTACCAAGCATTTGACCACGGTCTTATCTATTCCGTGTAAACCACGAAATGAGATCTCTTGGTATTTGTTGTTCACTATTTGGCCACACAGACAAAACGCAGACAAATGCACCCTCAAACACACCCTCAAACACACCCCTCAAACACCCCCCCCCACAAACACACACCCTCAGTCACATACCCTCAAACACAAACACACAGAAACACATGGACACTTTGATATCTACCTATCAATCTGGAGTCACAGATAAAATGTAGAAAAGTCGTTTTCATAAGTACTAATTTCAGGATAGAAAAGCGTCTGTCATTAAGATTTAATGTCATAATGATAAATTTCCTAGAAAAATGATATCATCATAACTTAAACAACTGGACTTCTTTCCCTCGCTTCCTTTCCCTCGCCACCTTTCCCGAAACACCTTTCCCGAAACATGCGTTTGGAACATCCCGATTGTTTAAGTCCCACACACGATCAAGCCATCTTTATAAAAATCGCCTTTGTTTACGAAAATGAAATTAAAAAATAATCCTTGTGTATGAAGTTTCAGGGCTAGCTTCTTAAGTGTGTTTAACACCACATGCTGGTGGATCCTCTAACATATATAACCCTTAAAGAAAATTGGGATGGTTAAATGAAATAAGTGCTGTCAATTTATTAAAACACAAAGTTACAGTTTCAGCTCTAACTAGCTGCAACAATTAGATATCTCAAATTCTGGCATATAAACTCACACATATAATCCCATCGGACTTTTCTCTCTAGAACTTCCCATCCCAACTCTTTCACTGATATCCATTAGTTGTTAGACGGAACAAAACATCGGTCTGTATAGTGCAGATCCATGCCTACGTAGAGAGAATGGAGTGGTGTCCTGCAACAGATATCACTTTTCTCATTTTTTGTTTACTTATAAGTAAAATCCCCTGCACACTCCAAAAGGCTCTGTATACCACAGGATAAGACCCTCTAAATCTTTTCCTTATGACACGCATTTGACCTCCAGTACCGGAAAATAAGTGTACCCAGTTTCTGGTGTTCTATTGCCGTCAAGGTGTGACTGACACAACAAAAAATAAACTACTGTATTACTTTTTAACAATATGTCAACGTTTAAAAAGTTAAAGGATCTTCTGTAGACCAAATGGTTTCCTGGTTGTACCCATTGGTAAGTAGAAAACCAGACATGTGAGTACCATACGAGCGGACGTCCTTCCTTTTGTTCTTACTACTTATGCACAAGAATCTGAAATAAAAACGTCACTAGCAAGTACCCTGTTTTCCGGGACATAAAATATCCGTACCAAAGTATAATAGACCTGAAATAGACCTTAGTATTAAATTTTAAATACAATTTAAATTAAATTTTGCATACTAAAGTTTCGTAGCATACCGAGATTTTACAGCTACCTAACATCGATTATACCCTGTAAGAGCTACTACTTTCAAAGAAAATTATATGTATTAATCCCGTAAACATTTTGTTCTGGACTTCATTCTTCTAACTCCTTTTTTTGCATCAGCTTTTCTCGTCATCTTCTGAGAGGCTCCTTAATCGAGAAACATGTACAAGGGTTTTTAAGCCGCTTTTAAAACACACAAAAAAACCCCCAAAAAACAAGACAGCCCCCTGTACTAAACTGCCTTGATTAGGGTGAAAGATCTAAAAAAATCACCTGGTACACAAAAAACTAGGTATTATATTCGCCAGTTTATCTGCTAACCCCTGTTATACATAATTTTGTTCCATAGAAAATGAGAACAACTTGCAGTTGGGAGTCAGTTGCGTTTCAAAGAGCTAACATATGAAATAATTTACTTTCAGAAATGAAATTAGCACTGTCATTTATATGAAAAGTAAAAGCTTTTGACTGAGAATATTCCAAGAAAGCTGATCTAAATTACAGTTTTAAGCTTTTTCTTTTTTTGTTTTCTCTTTTTTTTTCTCTTCCTGGGGCAGTTGGAATTGCACCCCAGACTGAATATGTTTTTAAATGTCAAAATGGGGGAAAAAGATGAAAATCAAATGGTGCTTTTTCAAACATTTCCATCCCAAACCTTAAAATATTCTTTAGGTCTTCAAGTCTTCTTTGACACAAAGACGAAGGAAGAGTTCTCAAGCCGTAATTTGCTATCACCCAAAGATAGTATTTCAACAAAACGTACTTCTTTATGCTGAAATTAAGATCGTATTGAAGCATACGGACTACCTTTTCAGTTGATGCTGACAAAATATAGGCAGTATTTACCTTCAATTTCAGCTACGACTGAAAGCCCTGGTTTGTTTCCGTGAAAGGAAAAAAAGCAATGATAGAACCATTCAATTGAATAAACAAAATGCTCGTGTGGGTAGCTCATTATCGATTATTTCTTTTCAAATGCAACGACAATTTTGAAAAGACACAAATAGCCCTACAGGTATCCTTTCTTTAAACAAAATTGGGTCTAAAAGTGCCGAATTCGATAATGTTACCAGCCGTAAGATGCCTCCGCGGTGCTTGTACATTATTTTCATTTTTAAAATAAACTGCCGCTCTTCCCTTCAAGGATATCCTACTGGTGGTTTTCTATAAATTTCTGTAAAAGATTCCTTTTTACCTTTATTAAAAAACGCGAAAGTTTTGTTATGGAGAGTGAATCCAAAAACATCTGGCATTATTTTCCTTCTGTGTGGATCGGTATATTCTTTATTTTTTTTCTTAGACATATCATTTTCCAACGTTTTACATGAACCATCAGGTTTCCACGCGGGATCAGTTACTGCCGATTTTCATAAGTCAGAATATTTTCAATGTTGTGTAAAAATTGAACGGCTGGAAAATAAGAACACAAATTGCAATGTAGTTTCTTAGCGCGTTAGAAGGACAAGGTTCCTGTGAAATAGCACTTCAGTGATATTATTTCAATAAGCATTGACCTGAAATGGATAATCGCCATCGAAAACTGCGGAAACAAGAAAAACATTGTAGTTAAGAAACAAGGTGAGGTCAACAATATATTCCATTTATTGTTATTGGGAGTATATATATATATGTACTTATGTGTATATATATATGTATGTATGTATATGTATATATGCATATATATGTATATATATGTATATATATGTATATATAAGATATGATAAGTTGGAATTCCAACTTATCATATCTTATATTACGCTCTGCATTTATGTATTAAGCACTTTAATACGGATAACCGAATCGAAAGCTTTATATATGTATATATATATGTATGTATTTGTATATATATGTGTATATATATATGTATATATATGTTTATATATATATATACTATACATCAATACCATTACACTGGCGTTGTGAACAGAAAATTCTATTTTACTTTTATAGAAAGTCTACCATAAATATGCTTTAATGTAAAACATTTTGTAAGTCTACTCCTATTAAGAAATAACAGGACTTTTAAAAAGCAATCAATGTACACCTGCTAATAAATTGAGCCTTGTACAAACCCCTTGAAATAACATTCGCCTTTTAATGTGATAGGAGCAGACGCGTTGTCATATTGTTTGCCTGCTAACTTGTGCATTAATATAATATTGGGGTTTATCATTGGGATTATTTAATAGAGTATATTGCCTTATACAGCCTCTAGTCTACAATTTGCTAAATACATTAATCTCTTAATAATCAAGTAAGTGAACATTGTTTTCATCCACCTTTATCATCTATTAAATAAAAAGATAAACATATTAGTTCTTTAAAAACCTGTAGTTTTCCACTTCCATATAGTATTTACAATTATTAATTATAACAAGATGAGACCTCTTTATTCCGGAATTTTTTTATCCGGATACCTAGGAGCCAATCCTGAACATGTACTGTTATAGGACCGCGTTTATGCGGATATTAACAATAATGTCCGAATTTACGAGGTTTGCAAGGGAAAGCCAGTAGTTTTAGTATACAGCGAAAATATTGAAATGATTGCCGAAATTACAGTACATAGTAACTATAAGGAAAATTTCAAAAATGAATTTATGATCGAACATTTTAAAAATTGTATAACGGAACAAAATTTGGGTTGATATTTTGTTTTTAAGTGAAAAAGAGCAAACGTTCTCAATTGAAGTCTGCAGGGCAATAGATTTTTGACAACGATGAGCGACGATTTATTTAAATAGGTAAAAAGTAATATTGGTTATAGTGTGTGAGGTTTTACTGTACCCGACCTTCGTACGTATAGCAATCCATTATACACATATTCAGTATATGTTTTGAGGTTGGGTTTTTTTCTCTTGCTTGCACAGCAAGAAATTCGGTAGATTAAATAGATTCACGTTAGCTACTTTAAATGCAAAGTTTTGTACCTACCAACAATAGAAGGATCTTGTACTTCCAATAACTCCTGAATTGATATACGGATGATATCATGTACATAAATGCTAAATAATAAGCAAACTTTATTGCACTTGTGAAGGTGTTGTTGTTTATTTTATGTACTGAAAGCAAGGCTTATTGAGATTGAGATACTAGGGTGCAACAAATAACAATTAGGTGTTCATGATTAGTTTTAGTATGATGTTAAGAAAAAGGCATTTTACGGAGAAAAAAAGTAAAAATTGAAAACAATTGTATTATTCCTATTAGGTCTAACATTTTTTACACACTCTTTAATTAAAAAAGTGATCAAATGCGGTAAAATTGTATACTTTATACCTTATTTTTTTTAAAACAGGGAACTCGCCTGGTATTAGTCTGCTATTTCTACAAAAATTTACATAATGCCTTTAATTGTTTTAGACAACCAATTACGATTGTCTAACGCAGTGATTGGCTGTTTTTTAATTCTCTTTGTTTTCTTTGATAAAATACAGATTGACCTAATATATTCCATTAAAATTTCGATTCAGTCCATTATTAAGAGAAAATATTGTTTATTTACATCACTTATAGTTTTACAATCACGTGGTATTTTGTACTCATTTTCCAGATTTCACAGCTTGGTGCTTTGCATCTTTCTAGAATCGAATATCATCCTAGCTTATGTTTTTTTATTGCTATTATCTTAGCTGCCTCTAAACTTTAACTCCCAATCATGACCTATATACGCCTGGCTTTTACTCCTTTCTACTAATACCACTTCCCGTTGAAGCAGCGTGTAATTACTTCTCTGTTTATTCTCATGTATTAATTCCCTCTGTGCTCACGTCTTCTGTTATTACCTCTTCGTTTGCTAAGTCGTGCTCCCGGAATCTTGTAATACTAATTTTTTAATTCAGATTCTTCATTATTACTCACTCAATTGCCGTCAACTACTGGTGTATACTGGTTTATACTGGTTATTACTGGTTATTACTGGTTATTACTGGTTATTACTGGCTATTACTGGGTTATCAATCCTTTTTACGGCTCAGTACAGTGTTAGACAGAGCGTTGCTCGTTAATATGCAACGTAAAGAGCTCAGTAAAGTTTAGCTAGAGAGTATCTCATTAATATGCAACGTAAGGAGGTCAGTACAGTGTCATTTAGAGCGTGTCTCGTTAATATGCAACGTGAGGAGGTCAGTACAGTATTAGATAGGGCGTATCTCGTTAATATGCAACGTAAGGAAGTCAGTGCAGTATTAGATAGAGAGTATCTCGTTAATATGCAACGTAAAGAGCTCAGTAAAGTGTCATGTAGAGCGTATCTCATTAATATGCAACAAATGAAGGTCTTTACATTAAAAATGCTGCCACAATTGTATTAAATTATCCTATTGGNCTCGTTAATATGCAACGTAAAGAGCTCAGTAAAGTTTAGATAGAGAGTATCTCATTAATATGCAACGTAAGGAGGTCAGTACAGTGTCATTTAGAGCGTGTCTCGTTAATATGCAACGTGAGGAGGTCAGTACAGTATTAGATAGGGCGTATCTCGTTAATATGCAACGTAAGGAAGTCAGTGCAGTATTAGATAGAGAGTATCTCGTTAATATGCAACGTGAGGAAGTCAGTACAGTGTCATGTAGAGCGTATCTCATTAATATGCAACAAATGAAGGTCTTTACATTAAAAATGCTGCCACAATTGTATTAAATTATCCTATTGGTTTTGCTTTAGCTTCTACGATTGTATATTTCTTCGATTTCTACGACCGAAAATTTCTATGTTTTAATAACATGGAACTCTTATTGACTTTCTACTTAACTACTTTGAGCTGCCGAATTTCTTTCTGCAATCTCTGTAAATTGCATAAAGTTTTCGAATTTTTTTGAAAGTGCGAGTAGTGTAAGTGAAATTTTCTCTTTCGTTTCCTTCAAAGGAAATTTCATTGGAGAAAAATTGCCGATATGTCGGCACCCTTTCAAGTTTATCCTCTAAATATGACAAAAATAATTTTAGAAATTAGAAAACCTTTGACCCAGATGTTTGATTTGGGACGAAATCTTGTAGCAAGATTCTTTCTTGATCTCTGACTTTGACTTTCAGTCAAGCACCAGATAATTTACACCTGTTCGTTAATCTGGTCAATCTCGTATCAACTGATCTCACCTGTGCCTTGTTCCCATTGGAACGTTAGCTGTGATGTGTTCCCATCTCTTTTTTTCACTTATGATCCACATAAACTCTGCTTTAAATCAGAAAATACTCACTTAAGATTAACTTAAAAGTGAAAACTGACAAGCAGGATTACATACTCTTTCACCAAATAAAGATAACAAGGTTGCGTGCTTTAAAATTTTGGTTAGGATAAAAGACCAAGAAATATATCAATTCCTCCCTCAGCAACAGCTCTTGTTAAACTGTTGGGCGAAAGTCGATGATTAAGAAACGTAGTAAATCCCCTTTTCAAACGTGAACTTACTACTTGGAAATTAGCTTGCATCTCGTTTCCACACATTACCTCGAGATGTTAAAAAAAGAAGCACAACTTTGTTGACAATTTTTCCCTTCAGTTTCTCACTGTCATTTTTTCAAAAATATCTTCTAATTCATTGTCGAAGACTGTCAGGCAATGTGTCTTGCATTGAAACTGCCTTGTGTCTTTTGCAAAGCGAAATGCTGTAAGTTTAAACGCCTACTAAATACACAAAAGTGCATTTTTTACTTACCTTACCTTACCTTACCTTACCGGGGTGCCATCTCAAAGAGGTCACCTGTCATCGTCCTCCATACTTGTCTGTGCAATGCCAGTTAAGCACACTTGTTGATGCTTTTCTTCATCATATCAGCAATGTTGCCTGTCCATGTGGTCCTTTTTCTTCCTCTTCCACCTTTACCCTCAACAGTGACTTCCGTTACCTTTTTTTGAAGGGAATTTTGCCTCCTTGTGTCCCCAAAGAATGACAATTTTAAAAAAATAAAAAAAATAAAAATTTAAATAAAAATAAAAAGTACAAGTTTTTTACTTAATTTGTACAAAATAAGCACCTTTCCGAATAGCCTGATTGCAAACCTGATATGTATTCCCAAACTTTTACATTAAACCAATATTTACTAACTGTTACTTTAAGACGTTAAAACATTTTCTGCACGAATATGTCTGTTATCATGTGATGCATATTAATTCATTTTGTATAAACTAAAAAAGAGACCGGCCATAGCTTCGGTTAGGTGCCAAGCAATTATTCCTTCTCATTAACTGATCTTTAACTAGAGAAATACCATATTTAGTTCTGCAAAATAAATATCTCTCTTTTTCAACTTTTCGGCTGCACAAACAAAAAATCCGCTAAGTTTACAGAAAAAAAGGTTGACGGACATATATGGTTTCGAGTCAGCAATACACAAATATTTGATGACCCAGAGTGACATTTTAAACACCTATTACTGAAGCCCGGATACTTATGCACTAAAAAAATCCAAAATATGCATTTAAAAATGCTCTAAATAACCTCAAAATATGCGCATAAAAACCTGAAAATGTGCACTGAACGCTCTCTAAGATCACAGGGAATAGCTAAATATAACCAACCTCTTATGCATTGTAGAGGGTAACGAGTATGCAGGCGAGATGTTCCATAGTCAATGTGCGTCACTTGCTGGAGATTTGAATTTTTCACCATGTTTTCGGATTTTTCTGTCAAAATGTGCATTAAAGGTTCTATGTTTTCGAAAAATATGGACTAAAACGCCAAATTATGCAGAAACATGCACTAAAATGCCAAATTATGCAGAAATATGCACTAAAATGCTAAATTATGCAAAATATGCCAAATTATGCAGAAATATGTACTATCCCATAACCAAAAGGGTACATATGCATTTTATGCATTTCAAAAAAAACTCCTTTTGCGTTCTTCTAACAAGAAAGATGAAAATCCGAGCTTTTTCCTTAAATATTCCTAAAAAAAAAATAAAAAGGCATAATTGTCCGGGCTTTACTTATTACAAGTACAAAGAGCTCAGCTTGACAGTAAGTACTATTGTCTCAACTAGGATTTAAGAGAAATTACATTACTGTAATTTAATTAACATGCGATTGGCAAGCCAGAATTTATTTGCCAGTCACGTGTGAAAGGTCAGATTCGGCACTGAAGTGCTAATTTTTAATCCCCTTTCTAGAGTTGTAGATCATGATTTTTATTGAAGTTTTTTTTAATTCAACCATGTCATTGTATATTATCACGTAATACATAAATATCCTCTTGCACGAACCATCATAATATTTTCTAAGGATTATTAATTTGAATGTTTTGATTCGTGTATCCTCAAAGAGAGGAAAGACGCACGTCCGACCAGGTAAGTATTTAGATATGATTTACTATACATCAATTTAGATATATCAACATAACATTTATATGGTGTTGTTATTCGATCTATAAAAAGAAACGTATTAATTTGCCTTGCAGACAGATAAGTGGTTTTAGCCTCCATTTTCTGACAGTCCTGGTTTTTACCAGATTTCCTCATTTTTTTAAGAGCAAGCAAATTAAAGAGCCGTACTATTCCTGCTGTATCTTGATAAAATATAGGGGTGTGGTTTATCATAGGGCTGACTGTTTCGATGTTATTCCTTTGCATTTGAGTTCAATTTGTTCTCGTGTTTAGGTTAATTTCCCAACTTGATAGCATCTATAGGGAAGATTAAATTGTAAAATAATTCTAACTGTCACAACTTTACCATAGATAGAGAGCTCGTGACAAATTCAGATGGAAAGTATTGGTCCCAGTGGGTCACCTCGAATATTTTAGGCCGCCATTAGTTCTTCTCTTTCCTTGCCATCTGCTAAAATTTAATCTGTTGATAAGTCTCATACTAAAAAGGGCTAAAGAGGATCTTACTCACAAGAGCATCTTACTCACCTTTCTTAGGTTATTGTGCATCTCTATAAATTAACCCTTCATCCTCGCATAAAGAACTGTTGTCAAATAGGAACAGATGCCTCTGCATTTCATCTTGATGTTCCAAATCTTGCTGCTAGCCTTCAATCTTTGTTCCATTTCCGTATTATCATAGAGAGTGTTCTGATGAGCTTTTCTCTACTGTACCAGCTCGGTATGTTGCATCTTGTACGACTCGCTTTGTTCAAGTTTTTTTATCGACATGCAGTTGTTGCCTCTTGTAACACATCTTTCAAAGAATGTAGTTTCTTTCCTCGGGGAGCTAAAGAGTAGAACGTACTAGATTCTGTCTACCTTAATTTATAACATGACACGAATGTTTTTCAATCTAATATAAACTCATTTATTGGGCCATATACATTTTTTTTCTTTTTCTGTCTATTATCTGTCTTTCCTTCACAATTTATACTTGGCGGTTTCAAGTCATTTATAGTTCTTAACCATTAACGAGAACCAGGAGAATAATAATTGTACCAGTAAGATATCCATGGAGCGTTGGTCGAATCAAACTTCATACGACTTTCTCTTCTGTATTCAGATCTATACACAATGTAGAAATACACTATACTATTGAATATGGAGAGCATTCTTTACCCCAAATTGAAAACACATTGGTAGGAACGCAAGTGGGTGGAATATAAAAAGCACAGTAATCTGAAAACAACACTTTATCAAGAAAACCAAATAATATCAATAAGCTCTATCCTCTGGTTGTAAAGCAACAGCAGTGTTTTCACTGTAGTAGCTAAATTCTTTTCATATTGATTCTGCATGTGCGCATGTCTGAAGAAAAGAATGCGTCTGTAAGCTCGCCTTCAATACAAGGCCAGGGAAAAATTACTTTTCAGACATAACCTATGTCATCCGTTCTGTGTTGTATCTGTGATTGGTATGCAAAAATATCAATATTCGTCAAATTTAAGACCACAAAGCACTGTGACAAATACAAGTGTGTTTTAATAAGCAAGATACCATTAAATCAATAATAACATTCCGGTATCAAAACAGAGAGCATCAATATGCTATCTGTGATACATAAGGTAAAAATATCAATTCAAGCAGAGACTGTCGCACATACTTTTATATTAAGTACAGTCTGACCACGTACTTACCTATTTATGTTTAGACAAAAATACATTTTACCTGCAATGGAAGTGGCCCGTGTTGTTTTTTAATTGTGCTCCTGATAAAAAAAAGGGTTGTTTTGGTGTTCGTATCCAGCCATTTAATTTTGTTGTTTACTATAATCCAGAGTAAAACTGGCGCGTTCTCTCCTGTAGTTTATTCAAGGAAACAAAGTATGGAAAAATTATGATAAAGTAGGTTTGATAAATTTCTCCCAGCCGCCAAATCAGCCTGGAGTTCTTTTGGTAGAAAGCCCCTTTGTTATAACAGTCAACGGTTCTAAAATACTTCTGAAAGCAGTGAGTATCATATGAGAGCTTGAGAAGATTATAAACTCAGAGATTAGACCAGGTAATCATGATAGGAAAGATATAATAATAAAAATAATAATAATACCAGTAGTAGTAGTAGTAGTAGTAGTAGTGGTGGTGGTAGTAGTAGTAATAGCAGCAGTAGTAGTAGCAGTAGTAGTTGCAGTAGCAGCAGTAGTAGTAGTAGTAGTAGTAGTAATAGTAGTAGCAGTAATAGTAGTAGCAGTAGCGGTAGTAGTAGGAGGAGGAGGAGGAGTAGCAGGAGGAGTAGTAGCAGTAGTGCTGGTAGTAGTAGTAGTAGTAGTGGTAGTAGTAGTAGTAGTAATAGTAGTAGCAGTAGTGGCAGTAGTAGCAGGAGTAGTAGTAGCAGTAGTGCTGGTAGTAGTAGTAGTGGTGGTGGTAGTAGAAGTAGTAGTAGTAGTAGCAGAAGTAGTAGTAACAGAAGTAGTAGTAGTAGAAGTAGTAGTAGTACAACTACTAGTACTAGTAATGATAGTAGTAATAGTAGAAGTAGTGAAGTAGTGAAGTAGTGAAGGAGGAGGACAACAAAGCAATTAACAGCAACAGCAAGAACAGTATTTACTCCAAGAGCCAATAACTCGTGATCTCCATACGACCCAGTCCAAGGCTACACTACGCAGATCACCATGGTTATGGTGTTGATGATGTTCTCGTATATGTATGTCAACTTCTGTCGCCTGTTCCTCTTCCGTTCTGTTTTCAGACACAAAAGAGCAAGACGGACATAAAAAGACTGATGTTCTTTCNGGTGGTGGTAGTAGTAGTAGTAGTAGTAGCAGTAGTAGTAGTAGAAGTAGTAGTAGTAGTAGCAGAAGTAGTAGTAACAGAAGTAGTAGTAGTAGAAGTAGTAGTAGTACCACTACTAGTACTAGTAATGATAGTAGTAATAGTAGAAGTAGTGAAGTAGTGAAGTAGTGAAGGAGGAGGACAACAAAGCAATTAACAGCAACAGCAAGAACAGTATTTACTCCAAGAGCCAATAACTCGTGATCTCCATACGATCCAGTCCAAGGCTACACTACGCAGATCACCATGGTTATGGTGTTGATGATGTTCTCGTATATGTATGTCAACTTCTGTCGCCTGTTCCTCTTCCGTTCTGTTTTCAGACACAAAAGAGCAAGACGGACATAAAAAGACTGATGTTCTTTCCGCACGATGTGGTCAAACTCTCTTAGTTGTCGTTATAACATTGAGTGGATATTTTGATGACCACTTTTCCCTAAGCCACTTTGTTTATTCTCTGCTAATTTTTTTGCTCCCTAACAAGATACATTAGGAGCCCCTTTCAACACAGGTTAATCTAATTTTCATATATTCAGTTACAGTCTACTTTATTTTTTTTATATAGAAAAATAATTATTCAATTAACGTTAGGCTTCTAGAACATTTTGTTCCACATTTTGTCTTCGTAAAGCAACTTGCGAAAATAAAATATTAGCTGGAACATTGGCATAAGACAAGCACATGTAGTTGTAAATTGCTACTCTATCTTTAGGTTGCAATCGACTATACAGGCAACATCACTTTCTTGTCACATATAAGTTATAAGAAAGATTGGACTAATTACTTGAGCTACAATCTGGGAGAAACCAGATCAAATTAGGGTATAGCTGGTTTTATCCAATTCATGATATAATGGATTTTTACCTATGTTTCATGATTCAATTTCCATTTCTATGTTCATACAAAATTTCAATCCGAAATGTGGTACTTTTTTCACAAGTTTCATTTTATACTTTAATATTTTTGCAAGCAGTAAAACGACTTTTCTTGTGTGGATGGATGTTTCAAAGACATTGTTAAAAGCCCAGTTTTAACATGTAGTATGCCCACCAGTTATTGGAGAGCAAAGAAAACGAGAACCGATTCGACGTGGTCCGATCAAATGGAACAAAAAACCACACCTCTGTTATATCGGTCCATTCAGAGAAGAATCACAAAGGAAACCGGTGCAGACTATACTATTTGTAGTTGTTTATCACAATTCTTTTTTGTCGGTGTTCAACTACCTGTGCCACAGTGAATAATTTGACAATTTTGGTGGCATGCTTGCACAATAAGTCACGTCTGTGGAATCTATTGTTCCTGGCTCACCATTTTACTACAAATTCTGTCATTACCTCGTTTTCAAAATTGTTTCTTAATTTAGTATAAATAAACAAAGCAGCCACTCCATTTGTCTAAGAAACAACCAAACGTGAAATATTACCTCTTCTTTAATAATACATGAAGTTGACATTCATAATTTATTAGAAATTATTTAAATGTTTCAAATTTGAATTTTGTGTAAATATTAAATATTAAGGGAGAACATTTTATTTCATATTGATTTAGGGCTTATTTCAGATAAGATTGACAAGTGTAAAAGCTGTGAATCCAAAGTTAATCAAAGAAGGCGACGAACCCAAAGGTAACCTCGACGTTTTTAATTTATTTATATTACATACTTTGTTTGTGTCAAACTATAGATCGATCGATGGATCGATCGACCGATAGATAGATATAGATAGATACAGATAGATATAGATAGATATAGATAGATATAGATAGATATAGATAGATATAGATAAA
Organism: Morbakka virulenta; assembly: GCA_003991215.1. Classification (NCBI taxonomy): domain Eukaryota; kingdom Metazoa; phylum Cnidaria; class Cubozoa; order Carybdeida; family Carukiidae; genus Morbakka; species Morbakka virulenta. The sequence continues at coordinate 3,779,150 of RDPX01000019.1, forward strand.
TAGATGGATAGATATAGATAGATAGATAGATAGATAGATAGATAGATATAGATAGATAGATAGATATAGATATAGATAGATAGATAGATAGATATAGATAGATAGATAGATAGATAGATAGATAGATAGATAGATAGATAGATAGATAGAAAGATAGATAGAGATAGAGATAGAGANTATAGAAAGATATAGATAAATAGATGAATAGATATAGATAGATAGATAGATAGATAGATAGATAGATATAGATAGATAGATAGATATAGATATAGATAGATAGATAGATAGATATAGATAGATAGATAGATAGATAGATAGATAGATAGATAGATAGATAGATAGATAGATAGATAGATAGAGATAGATAGATAGATAGATGGATGGATAGATAAATTGCTTGATTGATAGATTCATTGACAGATGGATGGATATCTGCATTGAATCACGAGCCCGCTCAAGACGACGATGACCATGGGTTCGAATCAATGCGGAGTCGTGTAAGACTCCAGCAGTACACCTCCAAGCTTACCTATGAAAGTTAGTCAGGAAAAGAAAAGTCTTCTTTTTTTTCAAATCTTTTGCTTTAAAACTGAGGGGAAAAAACACTCGAAAAGGAAAACAGGTGCACGAGGTGTTTTGCGATCACCGAGAAATGGTTTCTTTTACATTAATGAAAGGATTCAAGAGAATTAGTATAAATTAACATATTGCAAATAAATTAAGATATGACAGCGATAAAGGCAAAGATAGACAATTTTGATGGCTTTTGGACCAATGTTAATTGATATCTAATATCAATAGTTTACAAATATGTTAGCTCTGTGTATTTAATTGTTCTTGTTGCTTTAGAGATTTTTTTTTATCTTGTAATAATTTCCTTCTAATATAGTTAGTTGTAAGCGGCAGGGAGCAGAAAATTATTTGGAAATGAATTTTTAATTATAATTCAATCTTGCTGAACGAGAATGCTACATAATTATATAGCATTCTCGTTCAGCAAGATTGATAAGAATTCTGTAAATATCTAACAAGGGTTGTATTTAATTCGTGACAACAATTTGGGCTGGTGGCAACTAAAATATTTGATTTCTTGTATACTTGACTTGTGCTACCCATGAAAAATTATGAAGAAACAAAAAAAAAGTAATCTTTACCTCTATAAGTGAGAAAGGGGAATTTTCAATAAGGGCAGGGCATGATAGCAGAGGAAACTTTCCATTCTCTTTTGAGGGCCCATCCAACGAGTATAAGCACTGCGGAAATAATAGAGCTTAACACCTATCAAGATAGCAAATTTTCGTTGATATTGTAAAGCTGGGAGTAAATAATTTCAAACATTTTTTTCTCTTTTCTTTTTAAAGCACATGTTTTTGTTGTCTTTAAAAAATGGGTCCAATTTCTCTTTTTAAAGAGCTTTAGAGACTAAAAAATAGTTATGAAATTACAAAAGGTTGAATTATTTGGGATTTAGATTTTCCGATATGATTAATAGTTCATCGAACGAGTGGGGTTTTTTCGTGCCAGTATTTTGTGCTGGTGGTAAATGAAACTCAAGTCGATTTAAAAATCACGGAAAATTTCTCCAGGTACGAGTGCATAAAGAGACGTTTATTTTGTTGATTCTTATATTCCTTCAAGAGTCCCAGCTAAAAAGGCAATTCTAGGAGGAACACATCTCTTTCACCCCCAATAATATACTAAACCTTGCCTTAGGAATTTCTAAGAGACTAAAAGCTTACTACCCTTCCTGTTCGCTGGGTACCGTTCCAGAGAGGTAATGATTGTCACTATCGCTCACCTTCGTATTTTTCATGGAAAAACGGATATATGTGGATAATAGTCGTAGTTTTTCCACATTTTTCTGTTGCAGAAATGCTTCTGAAATACAGAATATTTTACGTGTTTTATGGCACGACAAAAGCAACGCTGTTTTAGGATTTATTGTTTTGTTTTGTTTTTAATAGCATCTGAAGTTTGTGTTCAGCACCTTCAATCGTTCTTAGCCAACTTCTACAAAGCCATGTAGTCTATTTTAGTATCGTGAAAATACCAAATTTTGTAAAACCATTGCGTTACGAGGTCTTGTTGTCTGAAACCTGCAAAAAAGGTAAAATATTTTGCATATCGTTATCGTGCTGTTTCAAAAAACGTGATATTTTATGCTACTTACTTTTGTAAGTACCATAAAGTTGAACATCATTGCATGGTTGTGCACGAACTATACAAATTTTTTAAACGGTCACATTGAGATAAATGCACTGCCGTCGGTTATTTCTATTGTATTTTCAAATAACTCCGATTAATGTAATTGCATACATTTCTTATGTGTCTTTGTCAGAGTAAAGGCTTCTTGTAAGCATGCGTTCTGATACTACCAATGGATACTGATATGAAACTATTATTTTGAGATTTTAAATAAAAGGTACAATATTTGACGTTAATAAATACTAAAGGGTAGTACAGTACAGTGAAGTATATGTAGCGTGAGAATAGTAAAATATGTATAGTATAATATAGTAAGGTATAATATAATATGGTAGAGTACAGTATAATAGTGTAGAGCTACAGAGACATACGCTTTATTATTTCACGGGATGTACTTTTATCTCTTCGCATTTGTAATATACGCTAATGGCTAGAAACTTTACTTTGAAACCCGAGTTTTTCATTGCAAAAAAGAAATGGAGAAATAAATTTGATTGTGATTTATCAGTTTGGAAATTGCGCGTTTCATCTGCATAGTTTAAAAAGTAAACTGTATTTGCGTACTTAAACTTCTTGATGCATTCGCATTCCTGTGGAGTTTATCAAAATGCGTTGTGAGCATTCTTACGGATATGCATAAAAAATTATAAACTACTTGTATGGTTAAATTTCTTGATACATACCTGTGAGGTGGTTCACAACAAATTTGATAAACCTCACAGGTATGCATAAAAAATGTAAGTACACAAATGGTTTATTATTTTCTTGATGCATATCTGTGGCTTGGTTCACAACTCATTTTGATAAACCTCAAAGGTATGCAGCAAAAAAATTTAATTACACACAAATAGAGTTTACTATGTTCATGATGCATATCTGTGAGGTTTATCAAAATGGGTTGTGTACCTCGTTTCCTTCAATAAAACACGTGGTATTTTTATTGATATATTTTATTTTTGGCAGCACGTGGCTTTTGGAGTGCAGCTATTGAGTCCTGACTTTGCAATGCTTGTAGCTTCAGTGTCAACATTAATCAGCACTCATACTATTTCAAATAGTAAATATATTCATAATATTGACTTGAATGTGGCATGTATAATAATAATAACAGAAAAAAAATCCAGCTTTTTGAATATTTGTTTCTTTCCAAATGTCATAATGATAGTAAATAGTTAAAGGAAATCCAAAAGAAAGTATAATCATCAATGGAACTTCCGTTGAATAACTATAATTACCGGTAAAGTTCCTGAAGTTGAAAGTGTGAGTTTTGTGTAGGAAACATCAACAGGAAAACATGAAATCAAGAACGAGCTGCCACGGGTAATGAGAACGGTGCTTTATGCTATTTTGGTGTTATTGTTGTAAAGCAAAACAACAATGATGTCACAGAAGAAAATAACTCAGTGCACTTTCCAGAGATGAATTATAAACCAAACAGACCACCAACTATTTACAAAAAAGTACATATATGTATACATATACATATATTTGTGTAATTTTGTGTATTCGTATCCAAAGGTGCTCAATCCATATAGCAGAGCAATATACATCAGGTAAAACACGAAAAATAAGAACCATGATTGCTACTAATAGTTCTTATTTTTCGTGTTTTACCTTACGGATACATATGTATATGCATATACATATACATATACATATACTTTTACATATACATATAGAGATACAGACACAGATACATATTAATAAATGAATATCAAATGTCATCAACAACAGTGCTCTACCACATTAAAACGCAGGAGCTATCATATAATCAGATGTACGAGTGAAAAAAACTCTAACTTTACAGTACTCAGAGTTTCATGTCTTTCACAATCTTCAGCTGTACACAATATTTTTTTGTATACAGCTGAAGATTGTGAAAGACATGAAACACTGAGTACTGTAAAGTTAGAGTTTTTCTTACTCGTACATCTGATTATATAGATATACATATATACATATACATACACATATACATACATATTACACATATACATACACATTTACATACATATATACATACACATATACATACACTTATACATATATGCATATACATATACAATAGTATACATATATATAGATAGACATAGACATACACATATACATACACATATACATACATATATACGTACACATACACATATACATACACATATACATATACGTATACATATATTATATTTCATTAAAACCGATAAATTTCAGGGACTCATGCCTGGTCCAGTTACCTTTATACCGGTTAGGTAATTAGCATAAGTTTCCACAATATCCTGATTATGATACTGAGAAACTAGTCTGGGAACTAGCCCGTTCCAACAGTAATGTATTTAGAATTCATACAGTTACTAGAAGAAAGAACCTTTAACAAAAACAAGTCAGTTAAATTGTGTGGCTTTGGCTTCATTCAACCACAAGCGGAGTAGGGTGCTGAACTTAAGACTTGTCATCATTTAATAAGCTCCCATGCAAGGAAGTTGATTTAGTTGTGTTTTTTAAACTCCAGGTTTGCATGCCCAATGACAATAAATCACATGAAACAAAAACTGTATGTTTGTCATGGCGTGTTTGATGTCTGTCTCGCTTAATTAATAAAGAATCACACACGGGAAAACAAAATCATAAAATGCTAAAAAACAGAAGAAGCCAATGTTGACAACGTTGTTAACTCTGGTAATTTCTACCCTTGTCTCATAATATTTAGTGTCTACGACGAGTATGGAAACCCTTTATCACTAATTAAAATGCTTTTTATCTAATACTAGTTATTGTTGGTCAGATTCGAGGTTTATTTTAATTTTATTAAGTATCATTTTTAGTTGCTTGTAGGACGTTTTCCGTTTGAGCATTTCTCTAACCGGAAACATTTCTTTATTATACTGATTTACAAAGGAAATCTATTAAAATTATTTTCCTGTGGGTGAATAAGAAAAGAAGAAACTTCATAATAATGCTACATGTGTATAATATGCTTTCTCAAAATGACCATAGAAAACCCCCAATGACCTGCAATGCGGCCACTTAAAATAATAACAAAAACTGAATTAAAACTAGAAGTAACGGTTATCGGAACTAATCAGTGTTATGTCTTCTTATGAACAATTTGAAAAATGAACAGAAGCGTGTTTATATTTTATGAAAATGTCAAAATAGAGAAGCTGCTGGGAAAAACATCTTTTGTCGTCAAATAAAAGAACTCTTTTCAACAATAATGGTCAAATACTTAACCATGTGTGTTCGCCTAAAAGATCCTGCTGATTTATATAAAATCCCTTCCTTAGAAACAATTTTGTTGCTGCTCTAGTGACCCTTTCTTCTCCTTCACTTGCAATATCTCTAACAGCACGGCTATACAATACCAGTCTTCCTTCTCCACGTCGCTCTCTCTCTGTCGCTTCCTCATTCCTCACTCCTTTCCTCTTCAAGGCTCTTCGAAGTCCCTCCTGCCATATGAACCTCTGTCTTCCTTTCGATCGTTTTCGTCTCATTGCTTCACCCCATGACCTTTGGATCCATTCATGTTTTTAACCAATTCATCCTGATTTCCCGCAGCATTACCGTGATGAAAACAACCCCAGCACTTGTCTTTTTTCTTCATTTGTGGAGCATTTCTAAAGGGAGATAGATCCGCCTTAGAATTCTCATTTTAGTACGTACGAGGATATCCTACTCATGTTTTCTCAAAACTCATGTGTCTTCCTCCTGCTAACCATATACAAGTGCTTGGATATGTTGATTTGTGTACCAATAGCCAGTACTCATTAGCTCATCTTCTGGGAGGCTATTCAACTTTGCTGCGAATGGCTGGAAGGACCACCAGGCATTCACTGGGAAAGGGGTTGTATGCAATAAGAGCTCTTTTCTTATTCCTCAATGGCTCGTTTCACCGCCACGGAGCATCCCTCAAACCAGTCTGTCGTCTTGTTGGTCTTCTCACCAAATGTGGACAAGCCAACACTGTGAACAGAGTTCTTGAAGTGTTACCATCGATCAAAAGTAGAAAGAGCGTGTGCGTGCGTGTGTGTGAGGGGTGTGTGAGAGAGAGAGGGGGGAGGGAGAGAGAGAGGGAGGGAGGGAGGGAGAGAGAGTGAGAGAGAGGGAGAGAGAGACAGAAAATAGACAGACAGACGGACAAACAGACAAGGAGAGGGAAACAAAGATGAGAAAGAATGGTAAAGGACTAGTGTCCATAAATTAATGGGAGAGTAGACTGTTACACGTATTTTCTGTACGGGATAACGAAATCTTTGAAAAACTGTCGCTTCTGACTTTTGTTTTCAATATCGCATCAAACAACAATGTCAAACACATAAGTTCCTTTTTGGGCTAAAAATAGTAAAGCCAATCTGAAGCCTCAGTATTGGGGTAAAAAAGTTCATTGTTAAACTGTGCCAAACCTTTCTTTAAATCTTTAACAAAAATTGAAAACGTCATTGTTTTTTGGGGGTTATATTTGGGAGTGTGTGGGCTTTTTCACACAAATCTAGGCAATTCATTTCCAAAGGTTACTTTTCTTATCGATTTTTTTACTCTTTATGCCTCTCTCTCACTCTCTCTCTCTCTCTCTCTCTCTCTCTCTCTCTCTCTCTCTCTCTCTCTCTCTCTCTCTCTCTGTTTAAGTTCAGTTTCCAAAAAAAAAAAAAAAAATCATAAATATTTAACACAAACTCAAAGCAAAAAAAAAAAACACGATACCGAGAACAATTATAAAAAAATAAAAAAAAAAAAATACAAAA
>RDPX01000019.1:3786115-3802620 GCA_003991215.1 Morbakka virulenta
ATTTTTTTAGTCTCTCTCTCTCTCTCTCTCTCTCTCTCTCTCTCTCTCTCTCTCTCTCTCTCTCTCTCTCTCTCTCTCTCTCTCTGTGTTTAAGTTCAGTTGCCAAAAGATGTCCAAAACATCTTAAATATTTAAAGCAATCTCTAAGCCATAAAATAAATCACGTTACCTCGAGCAATTTCAGAAAACTGAAAAAAAAAATATACAAAAGAGTATGCATATGCTGTATAGAGAATCCGCCTTTTAGGAGTTGGAAAAGGATTGCTGACATTTTTAATTGCTCGCTATTCAAACTGTCACACAATTGCTTATATATGAAGGAAAATAATGCTACACCCAACACCTGTTAAAGTAGTTATTTTTACTGCTCAGCATGCACAAACAAATCCCTTTTAATCTTCAAAAATTTTATTTTATGGACTCTAAAACCCATAGCTACAGGGGCTTTATCGTGTGATCAATGGAAGATTTTTCTGAGCTATGTATCCAGGAACGGCTTGACTCTTGCCAGTAGGGCCTCACTGCATGAGTATAAAAGAGCTGTGCCATGTACCCTCTGCTCCAACCAACCTGAAGATGGGAGAAGGATTTCTCGAAATGTAGCTCAAAAAGCTTTCGATCCTTGCCATGATAAAGCCCTTATATCTAAATCTTTTTTATTTGCGAAAGCCATGATAACTTGTGACTTATTAAAGTCTAGTTTTAATAGTCGTTTGCTGGGAGCTTTTCCATACTTGAGCTTTTCTGTCAGTAGAATGAGCTTTATTTAACAGATGACAAAAAATCTTGTTGTGTATCAGGTTTACTTCTTACGAATAAATTCGCATTAACAGACAGGGTCTAATAAAATCTTGTATTTAAAGTCCACCTACAGATTACTGACTTTACTGCTGTTTGGTTTAACCAAGTAAGTAAGTAAGTACTACAAGTTAAGTAAGTTAGTAAGTACTAATTAGTACTTACTTACTTACTTACTTTAACCAGTGGCTTAAATATATTAACGGGTAGGTAAAAGTTCAAGTTTTGTGTACATGTTTCCTGCAACCAAGCATTTTTTTAGCCTTACTTTCCTCAAAAAGCATGTCAACCAGGGTAAATATCAACACTGATGTTTCTCCGTGTGAGACAGCCTGTTTTTATCGTTCTGAATGAATGAGGAGAAAAAAATTGTCGTGTTTTTTAAAAAATAGTTTAATCACTATTGTTTACCACTTTGTTTGTCCTAAAGTAATAGGTCCTTGGTTTATTGCCATTGTTGTACAGGAGGGTCTTTTCCCGCCCAATCATCATCAAAGATGCTGAAAATCAGCGGGAGACGAAATTCTATATTCACTTTTATGACTTTATGCACAGCAGGACGTTATCGATTGGTGGAAAGAAAGTGAACCACAATTCAATGACAATTATACGCATAAATCACCTTTTGTGCATGAAAAACGTATTGCCAACCAAAATGTACAATGTCAAGGTCTGGCTTGAAAAGCCAGCAGCAGCCTTATTTTATCAAGAATGGTGAGCTGTTTGAGGTCAGTTCACATTTAGACTGTCTCGCAAAACAAGTCTTCAATCGCTGTGAATCAACAAGTACTTCATTATTGAGCAGTAAATTGGATGCAGTGCCCCCCTCCCCCCTGGGTACTTCAACTTGCTGATTACACTTATTCGTCGGTATTGTGTACATCGTCTTGGTGTTTTATGTTATAATCACTGGAAGCTGATATTTGATACCTTTAGCTACTTTTTAAGATAACATTCTGCCAATATCATCCTTTTGGCAAGGAAATGATCTTTAAAAAGTTACAAAATGTGAAAATTGCTACTTGCAAATTATGAATAGCCAGTAGTAAAAGTGTTAATCGGAACTGTTATTCATATCTTATGCATTTTTTTAAAGGATTCTCCCTAATATTGAAAAGATCTGCCACGCATTATATTAATGTATTATAGGAATTTCCTTATATTTGTCATCAATCCAAAAATACAAACGCTGAAGTACAAATTGTCAAATAAACGATTTTTGATGTAGGAATTAACAATTCCGAATAAATTTGTTTTCATTTTGGTCAAGACAGATGTCAACGAAGGAGGTTTCGACCAGAAAACATTACGTCTAGTCGAAACTTACCAGCTTACCAAATCTGATCCTGAAAGCATCCGCGAAAAGCCTCTGGTAAACATCGAAAACAACGAGAATTGTCCACATTTTAACTGCTTCCGAACAATTACCAGTATTCACTCCATATAATATAACCAGGTCCTACCACTTCATATTTACTGAAACGTTTAATCAACGAAACAGTTTTTATTCTGCCTTTTAACAGTAACAATGATAATGATTATTTGTACTATGCTTGTACTATGCTTCTTGTACATATTTAGTAACGAATTCTCTTATATTGAAGACGTATTTGTTCCCCCCTATTCTATTATCATCTCCTAAACATGATATAGCAATCAATGACCTACTCATTCACTTCTTTACTCAACCTATCAGTCAATCGTTCATTTTATCAGTCAAATAACACTTGGGTGTACCTACGTGGCGTTTTCATGTCGTATATTTTAAGCTGAAGGATTGTGTCTGCCATCCCTGATTATTTAGTCGAATTTGAGACTTGGATTAAGTACAGCAAATAAATAAAATTAGGTATACAAAAGCAAGCTTTACCTTTGTCTCTTTACTTCTGTTTTTTCAATTATTTTCTTTTTTTCTAGAACCTTTTATTCACTCTCTGTTGAAAAAAAGGTACGTTTGGAGAAATACTTCTGTTACAATCAAGCCTATCCTGGTTGTCATGATGGAAGAAGTACTTCTCAAAACGTGGCTTGCAGTTTATCATTGGTTCATTACATGATATACCTTCTTATACTAATATGTACCTTACCCTTCAAAACAATTTATTCTGAACCGTAGTTCATGGAATTTATGAGCTTCAAACTTCAACAATTTTCTTTCTGTATAATCATTTTTCCTTTTTTGTAATTATAAATAAAGCATTAAAAAAACCCACCGCTTTCTCAGAAGATTAGGTCTTGCCACCTTTCTGTGAAAAGAAGCCAGAACGTTGATTTTAAGTTGATTGTCTGAAGAATGTTGCTGTTACTATAAGGATATAAGGGGAACTCATTAACGTCAAAACTTGCTCTAATTCTAAAAGCAGGTCACCTGAGAAACCAATCAATCCACCTGTTTCAAATAATAGCAGATAAAGGTATAGAGGATTAATAAAAAGTGCAACTTAGCATAAGGGAAAAGGCCAGAAATCTTTGCAGAGCGCAGTGAAAAAGAGAGGGAGATCGCTAAATGTCACCGTGAGTAAATTCTTTGTAAAAGAGAATTCATACTATGATATAAAATTAAAGAATCCTCAAAGCAGGGCTTAGAAGGAAACCTCATCGATTGATATGAGAACAAAGATTTTCTAGTGTTTAATGCTTGCTATTAACATCTAAGGTCCTTGAATCTTATTTACGGAGCAGTTTGAAAGCGCAAAGATCGGTTTTGTTCACCTTCATTGAAAACGCTATAAAAAATTTATTCATGTGACCTCGTGACCCAATTCCATGGATATTGTTGATCGCACATCGCTAAAAAGATTTAAGTTAATAAAATTTACTCATAAAACATTGGTAATATCATTTAAAATATTAATGCTAATATTGATACCAATTACATCGGTCCGATCAACCTTGAACATTCTGCAGAAAGTTCAGGTGGCGGATAAGCATTGTACAGTACAGTGGTAAGGTAAGATTTCTTTCATTTATTACTAAAAACAGTGTTTTATCCCAGGGTCCTCAGTCACTTTTTGTTAATTTGTCTTCATGAGACAAGTGGGCTTTTAAATCGAATTTAATTATGCATGCTTTGTTTGCAAACAACACATTTACGAAAAATTAGTGTTTTTCCACTTTGGCTGTAATGGGTTCTCGCACACCTTAATGACTGATCACAGCTTACAATTTCGTCAGTTGAAACTGCTTGTCAAATGTCAATCTTACAGTTAATCACGCATTTTTCATCCAAGTCGCTCAATTCCACTAATATTTTGAACAAAAGAAACAGCCAAGCTGACAAAAATAGTACCTCGATCTGAATGTATAAATGAATATGGATATATATATATATATACATTTACAAATATACATATTCATATACAAATATGTGTATCCATATTAATCTATCAATTTATATCTATATATATATATTTATATATTTATATATAGGGAATCTATTGTGTATACATAAACACATGACACTAAAGACTAATTTACCAGAGACCAGAGAAAATTGTTTCTGGCTGCACACTCCTTTCACATTTATTGGTGCATTAAAAATAATCAGTATGCAAGTAAATTCATATGTGCGTATATATGTTTCAAAATATGTGTATTTGTCTATGTACATTAATTAAATCGACACATATTTTTATGTAGATGTTATTAATTCATAATTGCCCTACTATCTTTTGGAAAAACCTTCATGAATGTCCAGACGCTGAGAATATCGAACAATAAAATGGCATGCCTGGATAATTTTAGTACCAACAGGTGAATATTGGTTGAATAAATGTCTTTACAAAGATTTCTATACAACATTCGTATGTAACTACATATACATACGGATATATAATAGCTTTGTACATTAATAGCACGCGATCTCATATTCCTAAAACAAGCACGTACAACTAGCCGACAGACTGAAAAAACTGATGAACTCATATTAACTCAGGTGACATTTTGAGCTCTTATATGTAATATGTATGAGTTAAAAACATATAGACACACACACCACACATACACATACATATATATATATATATATATATATATATATATATATATATATATATATATATTTTGATTCAATTGTCATCCGAAGAGGATNACAATAAAATGGCATGCCTGGATAATTTTGTACCAACAGGTGAATATTGGTTGAATAAATGTCTTTACAAAGATTTCTATACAACATTCGTATGTAACTACATATACATACGGATATATAATAGCTTTGTACATTAATAGCACGCGATCTCATATTCCTAAAACAAGCACGTACGACTAGCCGACAGACTGAAAAAACTGATGAACTCATATTAACTCAGGTGACATTTTGAGCTCTTATATGTAATATGTATGAGTTAAAAACATATAGACACATACACCACACATACACATATATATATACATATTCTGATTTAATTGTCATCCGAAGAGGATACAAAAGGAAAGAAAACAGATACGAAACCTATTGTATCTTACTATCATTATATTTCGATTACGTAGACAGCTAGACAGAGAGATAAATAAAAAAATAAATAAATAGGTGACATGATTCATTGATTGGGAATAGATGCGTACTTAAGTCCTATATGTATGATCGGATTGAATCTATTTGCCTAAACAGGTACAAAACTCCGGAAAACATTCAAAAACACCGAGCTTATAGTTCATACATTATTCATACTACATGAGCCTTGGCAACTAAACAAATCCCTATTCATGTCATTTTGAAGAATAGAAGGTAATACCTTGTACTTACTTTAGCTCTTGCTATATATATTTTAATGTAAACAAAATTTTTCTTTTCTTTAACTGCTCATCAGTCCAATATGTTACTAAGGAAATAAAATCTGATTGAAAAACAACTTTGTTCATTCAGAAACTGATAAGATATTGGTTATAGTGTGTCACTCATTGTGCTATTCGTGATATAACATACTATATATTTATATATAATTGATATGATATATACAGGGGAATCCAGAGCGTGATATATATTATAACAGGAAGATAAGAGTCAATACTACAGATATGAAAATGTAGTTTTTAGACCCTCATCCTCTTTTCTTCTTACGATGTAAATATATGTATGTATATAGTTAGAATAAGTAAATATATATATATATATATTATAGCTATGTTAATAGTTGGTAAAAATTTCTAAAATATTGAAATAAACACTTCAATGCCTGAGCCCACGGTGCCTGTAATGCACTCTGTTGGAAACATATTGTCTTTTTGATGTTCTTTGTTTTCATCCTGTGCAACTCTTTCCACTACAGCTTAATTACTTACAAATCTCCATACTACTTAATTCAACAGTTATTTGGGCTACTATCAATTTCGGGAAACGAATACGTTATCTGGTTTTGTTTGCGTGTTACACGAGGCAGACGGAAAATCCGACTGCCCCAAGTAACTCATGGCTTACTTGTCCTGTCATGGGTTATTGGTGTTTCACTACTCTCGAGTGGACCTTGCTCTCCCCGGCAGATCATTTCTTCCAGTTCGTTGTTTAGATCATTTCTTACAATCCGTTGTTTAGATCATTTCTTCCAGTCCGTTGTTTAAATCATTTTCCCAGTCCGTTGTTTAGATCGTTTCTTCCTGTCCGTTGTTTAGATCATTTCTTCCAGTCCGTTGTTTGGATCGTTTCTTCCAGGTAATTACTACAGGAGCATGTTTTATGGAATCAAGTGTTAGTCTTATTTTGTAGGATGAATAGAATTAACTGGAGTAACTAATGACCTAAAAACGTGCCTATACCATGACTACTACTTATTACGTGTGACTACATGGGTATATATATATATATATACAGTTATATCGTATACTATGACGGTTTATTAAATGCCCACTGTTTTACGCAATGAAATGCATGACATGGTTGACAGCTATTATAACACTGTCTTGGGGCCAGGCGTGTACCACGGGACGACCGGCTAAATGTAACAAATACTGTCTGTGTACGACCTGTCAATACTTCTCTTTTTACCTTTTTGACTGCCTGTATTTCTTTCAGATTCTTGGGAACAGGTTTGATTTGGGTAAATCTCTCTTTTTGTGTAGATACACGTTGTTTCTGGTACTCAAACAACTATAAAACTATTTTTCAAAACACAAAGTAATTTTGGAAAGTGAGGTCAATTTCAGACACCCCTGATATATTCAGTACAATTAGGAGTCAAAACAGAGAAGTCAATGTGATACATTTTGGGCAATTTCTGACAATTTAGGGTCCATTTGGGTTGCTTTGAAGTCAATGTAAAATACTTCGATAGTTTATCTAAGACACTTAATGGGCAATTTAAAACAAATTGAAGCCAATCCAAGAAATTTGATATGATGTGAGATTAATTTTAGTGAATTAAAGCTCAATAAGGGATTTCTTTTCATTGAAACCGGGATTTCCATCTAATGTTTTTCTTACCCTCTTAATCTAGTTACATTCATCTCATTGTGTTCTTTCCCTACCCAGAACGTTCTGTAGTACACGATTTGCAACTGGCTGGATTTAGAAATAAGTTAGTTACAACTATTTGAGACAAAGTTTTCTTTATCGAAGGTTTTCAATGAACTCATCCTTATTTTCTAATAAATTAGCAAATCTGTAAATTGAAAAAAAGCCCTTGTAGATTGAAAATAGAACACTACCTTTTATACAAATTTTCCCTCTTTTCTTCAAATTCTTCCAAGTCACAGGAATCCAATAACTTTTTATTATTCCAGGTGGTAGAGGAAGAAAAAATATCAGGAATGAAGTAAATATGTATTTTTATATTACTATTCTCCTGATTGAAAAATTGAGATTCAAGATTTTCTGTAAGCGGTAATAGGAGTATGCTTCGAGGAAAATACTCAGAAATAAGTCACATGTCATTCTGATAATCTTCTATAAAAATGTTATTTGGTCCAGCAAAAAGATAAAAACATCTTCATCTTATTAGTTATTGTGATTGCTTTAAGTATTTTTTCAAAACCAAGAATTGTTTCATTTACAAACCAAAGGTGTTAGGTTTCAAGACAGTTGCCTGGCTAACAATTTTGGGTGTTACTTGGAGGCTACAAGTCACTTTTTCTATGTTTTAGTTCCAAAAATGGCGTCGTATATCCCTCCTAAAGGTTAGCTGTCTTAGAAGTAGACAGAAATGAAATACCGAGCCATGCATACTGGTTGTACGTATTCCAATGTTTGTTGGAAACACGCTCTTTTTCCATAGATGCAAGAGCTTTATCATGTCATGTGTCGTAAGCTTTTTCTAAGCTACTTTTCGAGAGAAACCTCTCTCAGCCTGACGATGGGAGAAGTATCTCTCAAAAGGAGGCTAAGAAAAAGCTTACTTATGACTCGATAAAGGTCTTACATCTATAGCTTCCTCTGAGTCCATAAAGTGTAGAATTTTCAAATTTATCAGAAAAACTTACGAACATTATATTCAATAGTTTTGCCGACATCTGGAACGAATAAAGATCAAAAATGCTGAATTTACTAATCACTCAAGGCTCTCCATAAGATGTCCACACAACTACTTCATTCCAAATGACCTTCGTCTTCGCTGCCCAGTTGCCATAAACAGATCAGTGTGTATACTTCAACGGACAAGTCACCAACTTCTTCAAGAAAGAATTCGTTTAAATCATAATGAAACGTTCGCGACTTGCTGCAGACATTCAAGAAGCCGAACCTTTCCTTTCGAGCAGACTAAGCACTGAACACTACCAGGAATTAATCTCATCCGTAAATGACGCTCACAAACAAAGATCAGACTCTGCCAGGGAAAGGCATAAAAATAACAATTTTTTTTGAAGTTCTAGCATTGTCTTTCGTAAGATTACCAAGTTTAAATTACCTATTATTTCTATACCACACCCCAAGTGTCCAAGTAGTTGCACCTCGTTGTACTGAAATGGTCTACCATCAAATTTCTAATCGAGCAATACCTTACAATTATCTTGATAGGGCCATAATATGTTCGAGAACCTGAAACGAAAGGTGTCACCAGCACCAAAACCCACAGACAAGTCTAATTGGATGTCAACCTGTCTAGTCGGACACTGTGATCAACAGAGGGTCCTCAACTTGTAAAAGTTTTTAAAAGAGCCTGACGATGGGAGACGTACCTCTCAAAATGTAGCTCAGAAAAGGCTTGCGACTCACGACCTGATTAAGCTCTTACATCTATGGGTTCCTCAGAGTCCATAATGTTCATTCAGAATTTTCACTCTGCTTTTTCCCTTCGTCATAGTTGATGTCAGCAGGAGTGAGCAATGAAATACTGTGATACGCGTACTGGTGATACGTATTTTAAAGTAGTTTGAAAATACCCTGTTTCAGCAATGGTCATTGTAGGCATATATCATCTTTCAAGTAGCATGAAAACAATTTCAAAATAACAATAGATGATTACTTTCAGCCACGGAGGATTTGTCTTTTATGTCACTATATTTTTAAAATGTACTGAAACTGCTTTTTCCGTTGAAAATAAGTAGATCAATGCACGGATGGTCCCACTAACTAGCACATATTACTTCACAAATAATAGCACTTGGTTAAACAATAAAGTAGGTTTCAATTTTGAATATATAAGAATCAGAAGCATCATATAGTGCATTGCGTTAGTTTTAATGAATATCCATCGGTCACGGGTTAAAAGTGCACAATGTAGTTTGCATTGGGTTTTCCTTGTGTAACCATGACGTCATACTCCCAAGCATATTCTCTCGTTACCTACCCCAGCACAAACAAAATACCATTTACTTATCAATAAACGTATTTTAATCAACTTCAACCTTGAAATCAAATTATTTAGCCTTTGACTATACACAGAGATACAGGCACATACAAGCACATGCGTTTGTACTTGTCAAACTGCTGTTGTAGTTTTAAATGCCCAATGACCAGGGTACTTTTTCCCTTCTTAACAAAACACAGGCAACATTTGCTTTTTACGTCCCTTTTGCTGGCTCATACATTGAAAGTTGTCTTACATTTCTGTGATACTTCTTTTGCTGTGATGCTGTCGATAAAGCAGCCCGTTTATATTCAAAGATGTTCATCTGAACTCCAACTATGTCTGGTACAGACAACTACTTTCAGCTGAGTTTTAAAAGAAAAGCCTTCCGGTCAAATACAGGCGAAGTGACGTAAAAACCTGCAGTTGTTGTTAATACATTGCAGGCAATACGCGTGCAATTTATTTATTCTTTTGTTTTCAGCAATTGCTTCACTGATTGATAAACATCTTACAAGTGATTAAATTTTGTTGTTAAAAAAACCCACATCGGACCGTGAAAGATGATGTCCAACCGTACAAAACACCAGGTTTGTCAAATGTCAATGTGGTTTGCTCATTAATGAACAATCTTCTTAATCTTTTGTTAGCAGCCTAACAAACTATACGCGAAGTCTCATTGAAAACTTTTGTTATTTATTGTGATTTCTTAAGAAAATAAGCCATCTTACCTCGACATGTAAGATCGCTATTTGACAACCTGGAAACAATACACAATGAAGTGTCTCACGAAGATTTTCAGTATTTCGTTGCAGGGTGTATTTAACGTGCACGTGCTTAGAATACATAGAACGTTTTTTAAATATGACTTTCACGTTTTTCCTCCTTCAGATCTGTTTTAAGTCAGTCGACTTTGGTCTGTCAAATCCAGTCTGACAGCTCAGTTACGAGTAGCAGGAGCTGTCTTTCGATACTGTGAAGAGGATGTGCATTTGATAGTTGCTCCGCCTTGACCACAGTTAGGAAGGAACTTCGTTATCCGCTGTCATCCTGCTCACTGAATATATTTCGTTTACTATTATACAAGCAAATCTCATTCCCACCCTGTCTAGGTATAACGGTAAGGTTCTTGTAGGAGTGGCGTGAACAATGTCTCAAAAAAACCTCATACATTTATACCGTAATACACGCCTCTTTAATAAAAATACCCAAATCTTGCTGATACCAAACATTATGAGTCCAATTGTGTTCTTAAAACATACTTATATGATATTTTATCGGTATACGTTTTGGTATGTATGTTAGGGGTGAGCTATGTAACTTTTAAAATAAATTTTAAATCTGCTTACCCGTGATGTCCTTAAAAACTGTATCCTTTACAAAATAACACAACGCAAGATACTCTCTATAAAATAATTATCAATTACGTTTTTGTGATGATAAATATATTTTCATTATTTATGCATGCATTAAGGGCATCTGTTGGAAACGCTATTTGCAAGTCCAAACATATTCCCCTCACTGTCAATTGCATTGCAGGATATTTTCTTTGAAAGTAACGGACCGCCACCAGGTAAGACACAAGATTGCCCTTTAAGACGACAGAAAAACCTTTATTCCTTAATAATTCCTAATGATCTCAGATAATTTTTCAGTGCAATTTTTTAAATTGGAAAGTTTTTGAAATGAACAATGACCTTTGTATAAACTTTTAATTAATTAGACGAGGGGCGTTCTAGAAGCGGCATAAATTTATGTCTGATAAAAAAAGATGCTTTAACCCAAATGGCTCAAAGCAAAACCTAATTCATCTGATCAAGTTTGCCTCTTTCCGTTTTCTAATGGTAGTGGCTCCTTGTTATTGGTGAGAACAAGTATCCTCACTTTTGAAGCTTTTTTCCTCAGGATACTTGCAGAATACAATATTATTGTTTGGTTCCTCTCTTTAACTCTTGTCTCAATTTCCAGTTCTTTTTCTTTCTTTGTAATGTCTTTGGGGCGTGTTCCTTATGGCTCAGTGACCATAGGAACTATTTTAACTTTAAGATTCTATAGTTTCCGGAGTTATCTCTTTAAATCCTGACATTTATCCATTTCCTCTTTCTGCTCCATACGGATATTTTATGGAATGGTTAATTAAGTCAACTATGATATAAATGTTTCCGTTCTTCCTGATTATAAATAAATCTGGCCTTCTAGTTTCCATTATCTGGTCAGTGAATATTAAAGTCTTAAGTATCTACTTTACTACAAAATAAAAACCTCTTGTCTTGTTGTCTTCTTTCCCCGCTTTTTTGTATTTGTTTTCCAAAAAAATAAATGTTCTATTATTAGAGTTTATCTAAACACAGTTGTTATTCATCCTAAATATACATACAACATATCCGATTTGAAGCAAAAAAAACCCCTACCCTTAACGATATCCTTCGCAAAGAGAACTGTTCAGAAAATGTTGAAAGGAAGTATGAAAAGGAGTAGTTTCACTCAGATTAACAGGCTTTCAAATGGGTAGTGTCTATTTAGGCGGGCGCCTGGCTACATAAATAAAAACTTATTTTACTTCTATATGGGACGGTAAAATAAGTTTCTATTTATTTTGCCGGGCGCCCGCCTAAACAATATTAAAACATTACGTTAAGAAAGCCTATCTGATGGCCTTCTCGCGTAACAGTAATGTTATTTCAGCCTATTTGAGTAAATCTCCAGCACGACCTATTGATTTTGGTACTTATATTGAACCAGCAGAAGTACCCTGCGTTGCTCGGGTAAAAAAGTGCAATTTGGTAGGTCAAGATAATAGTAAGGTATTGCTCGATTAGAAATGTGATGGTAGACCATTTCAGTTCAAAGAGCTGCAACTACCTTGACACTTGGGGTGTGGCACAGAAATAATAAGTAATTTAAACTTTGGTAATCTTACGAAAGACTATGTTTGAACTTCAAATAAAAAATGCTATGGCAATACATTGTGGGAAAAAAGATTTTAAAAAAACCCCCCAAAATTCCGTTTTTTGCTGGGAATCAAATCCTGGTGTTCCACGTGACAGGCGGGGATTCTCACCATTATACTACCGAGAACTTGTACGGTCCAAGGGATTACTTTATAGTAAATAAACTTTCTTAATTTCAAAAAATGTTTTAACATTGTTTTTTTGTATTCTTTGAATATAATTATTAAAAATAATCTTGAAATTTTTATATTTTCAATGTTATTCAAATTTTTGACTGGAGGCCTCCTTTACCTTGAAAATGGAATTGGCTACCCCCTAACGCCCCAGAATATGACCTCCGGTGTCAGCCTTATATCTCAGATCCTCCCCCGGATAAATTTTAGCTTCGCAGGTTCAGTAGTTTCCTCATAAATTTACTTCAAACAAACAAACAAACAAACAGACATGGTCACTTGTATATATAGAGAGAGAGATAAAGGGCTTTGATGGTTCAGGTCTGTTTTATTTGAAACTATATTTACAAGCGAGGTGGCTCTTTATTTTCTTTTAAACCATCTTAGGTTTACAAACGATTATGTAAACAGGAAACAAAATATAAAGAAAAAAATGAGAAAGAAAAAGTAAGAGCTTAAGGCATTTGAATACGGAAATAAACATAGAATGCCTGTAAAGATAATCCTCCTTCATGTTGTATCGGTATTTTTTGTCTTCGTTTGAACTGATAGAAGGTTTATCGTGACCATGTCAACAGGCTGGTTGCCATGGTCACGATAAACATGCCAGAGTGTTTTACACTCTCTGCATCCAGTAAATTTTCTTGATGTTTCATAATGGCGTTAGTGTTTCAGTTACACAGATATCACTTGTCATGGCTTCTTCATATCCTTTGCATTCTTTTCCGATATTTTTTATCTTTGGGTGGAAGAGTACATCAGAGACTGAAATCAACTTCTTTTCCATTTCCTTGAATCAGAATTTCTTCATCATTTAAAGGAAACCCCAGATGTTTTCAGGCTCGCCGAAAAAAAGACCAGTTTTGCTCTTTTTTAAGCTTGGTTTTAAAAGTATCCGTGACATTCATAAATAAATTCCCCCTGAACTTTTGTCTTGAACTTTATTTGATCTTTGCCTCCTTCCGTACCTTTTGTGGTCAATGTTAATAAATGTAATTTTCTCTCGTTGTTTCAAGTCGTCATATTTATCCTTAGTGTTGGATACGAACTCTAATATTAAAAAGTATAGGCTATCTCATATTCTCAATAGATTAACTGACCCTAAGTGACTTCTCCATGTTTATGAAATTGATCCAAATGTTTGTAGAAATTCTTCCCCTTCACTTCTATCTTAGCTTTTGTCATTAATATGTTATGAACATTTGCAAAGGACGTCTTTAACTACTTTTGTTCCAAAAGGTGCTTTTTCCCTGGAGGTTTACAAGTAAAGACGAAAACTAAAAAGTAAAAGTGTTTTCTCGGTTATTTGTACTTTTTTACTTAAAGCTGCTTCAAACCTGGACTTTTTGCAACTTTACTGGGGTTTTTTTCTTAGACAGCTTGCCAAGCCGATTTGGGTAATGTAACCCAAGAGAATTCTTAGATATTTACTAGATGTGTGAATTATTGCAGAGTTATACTTTTCATCACTAAACTGATGCATTGAAAAACACCATTTGATGGACATAGGCATATTTTCAATGTACCATAACAAGGCTCCACAGGCATACTGGTAGCTTGAGGTATTTTCACGCTCCACACATGAGTACTATAGGACAGATATTATTTTACAGCGTGCATTAGTGCTCGTGCACAAGGTGCCAGGCAATGTAAATGCATGTTTCCATCACTAACTTTGAATTGTTAGCTAATGTTCATAGTCTTCGTTATCAGTAAAATAAACATTCACTTGCAAATTGAACAGGTTTATAAAATATTAATTTTCATATGTTCGTTCAGAAACCAATACATCTAAAGAAAGTAACTGTGTAATTGAACACAGAATTTTCTAAAATGCAATGTATTTTCCTTTAGAGTTTGTCCCTGAAGATGAAGAATCCCTGATTAAGTAGCTTCCTATCATTTGTTTACTAGACTAATAATAGTAAAACAACAATAATAAGGATAATAATAATAATAATAATAATGCTACATATCCAGCTGAACATGAAATAAGCTTAGCAAAAAAGACAATAATGGTTAAATTTTGGAATATATGCAAGCGAGAAGTAGTACAACCATGTCAGAAAGCGTTGTTGAAAATGATACTTCCAAGATACTTAAGACTTTAATATTCACTGACCAGATAATGGAAACTAGAAGGCCAGATTTATTTATAATCAGGAAGAACGGAAACATTTATATCATAGTTGACTTAATTAACCATTCCATAAAATATCCGTATGGAGCAGAAAGAGGAAATGGATAAATGTCAGGATTTAAAGAGATAACTCCGGAAACTATAGAATCTTAAAGTTAAAATAGTTCCTATGGTCACTGAGCCATAAGGAACACGCCCCAAAGACATTACAAAGAAAGAAAAAGAACTGGAAATTGAGACAAGAGTTAAAGAGAGGAACCAAACAATAATATTGTATTCTGCAAGTATCCTGAGGAAAAAAGCTTCAAAAGTGAGGATACTTGTTCTCACCAATAACAAGGAGCCACTACCATTAGAAAACGGAAAGAGGCAAACTTGATCAGATGAATTAGGTTTTGCTTTGAGCCATTTGGGTTAAAGCATCTTTTTTTATCAGACATAAATTTATGCCGCTTCTAGAACGCCCCTCGTCTAATTAATTAAAAGTTTATACAAAGGTCATTGTTCATTTCAAAAACTTTCCAATTTAAAAAATTGCACTGAAAAATTATCTGAGATCATTAGGAATTATTAAGGAATAAAGGTTTTTCTGTCGTCTTAAAGGGCAATCTTGTGTCTTACCTGGTGGCGGTCCGTTACTTTCAAAGAAAATATCCTGCAATGCAATTGACAGTGAGGGGAATATGTTTGGACTTGCAAATAGCGTTTCCAACAGATGCCCTTAATGCATGCATAAATAATGAAAATATATTTATCATCACAAAAACGTAATTGATAATTATTTTATAGAGAGTATCTTGCGTTGTGTTATTTTGTAAAGGATACAGTTTTTAAGGACATCACGGGTAAGCAGATTTAAAATTTATTTTAAAAGTTACATAGCTCACCCCTAACATACATACCAAAACGTATACCGATAAAATATCATATAAGTATGTTTTAAGAACACAATTGGACTCATAATGTTTGGTATCAGCAAGATTTGGGTATTTTTATTAAAGAGGCGTGTATTACGGTATAAATGTATGAGGTTTTTTTGAGACATTGTTCACGCCACTCCTACAAGAACCTTACCGTTATACCTAGACAGGGTGGGAATGAGATTTGCTTGTACAATAGTAAACGAAATATATTCAGTGAGCAGGATGACAGCGGATAACGAAGTTCCTTCCTAACTGTGGTCAAGGCGGAGCAACTATCAAATGCACATCCTCTTCACAGTATCGAAAGACAGCTCCTGCTACTCGTAACTGAGCTGTCAGACTGGATTTGACAGACCAAAGTCGACTGACTTAAAACAGATCTGAAGGAGGAAAAACGTGAAAGTCATATTTAAAAAACGTTCTATGTATTCTAATAAGCACGTGCACGTTAAATACACCCTGCAACGAAATACTGAAAATCTTCGTGAGACACTTCATTGTGTATTGTTTCCAGGTTGTCAAATAGCGATCTTACATGTCGAGGTAAGATGGCTTATTTTCTTAAGAAATCACAATAAATAACAAAAGTTTTCAATGAGACTTCGCGTATAGTTTGTTAGGCTGCTAACAAAAGATTAAGAAGATTGTTCATTAATGAGCAAACCACATTGACATTTGACAAACCTGGTGTTTTGTACGGTTGGACATCATCTTTCACGGTCCGATGTGGGTTTTTTTAACAACAAAATTTAATCACTTGTAAGATGTTTATCAATCAGTGAAGCAATTGCTGAAAACAA
>RDPX01000019.1:3813428-3903018 GCA_003991215.1 Morbakka virulenta
GTGTGTGTGTGTGTAAGCTGCTGGAGATAGATTTGAAGACCACCCCGGTGAGTTCGATCCGGCCTCATGAAACGGGAAACAAACCTCCCCTCACCGCCAAAAGGCAGATCGGTTTGGAAAGAAACCAGAAACAAAAAACTTTCACTTACCACCAGGGGCGGCACAAGTTCAAAAAATTTACTCCAAATCGACGACGAACCAGATGCAAAATCACATGAACGACGAAATCGATTTCTTCCATGGTACTGGAAAAACAGCTTAAAATGAAGGCTATTCGTTACCAACCAGTCAGGATAACCTAGCTAATCAGTATCCAGGCGTCACCACGTGGAGGTTGCCTTCTTGGACGCCCAGTGCTCAGGTAAAAACGATCGCTCCAAATGCTGTTGATTGTTGATAAGGAAAATTGCCAAAGTTTGACAAATACATATATAAATATATATGATATATATAATATATATGATATATATGATATATATAATATATATGATATATATAATATATATGATATATATAATATATATTATATATATAATATATATGATATATATATTTATACATATATGAGACATAATTTGTTAAAGATTTAGGTGTATTAATCCCCAAGCAAGCAATAGCCCAATTGATTATTTATATATGGATAGATCGATAGATCAATGACAGTAACAAAAATGAATTGAAGAATAGGGAATTAGAGTGTATAGTAATGTTGAAAAAATAGTGAAAACCATATATATATATGTCTATAGATAGATAGATATATAGATGTGTATAAATAAAGATATATATATATATATATATATGTGTGTGTGTATACAAATATATGGCGAACGACAAAAAATCAGCAAAACTTCTCAGTTTCATGTTTCCACAATCGTCAGCTGAGTCGTCAGCTTTGTTTAGCTGACGATTGTGAAAACATGAAACTGACAGTTCCAGAATACGTTTTGTTAATTTTTGTTGTTGTTCTACATATGATAGCACTAATATTCTTATATTATTGAGCAATGTCGATAGCTAATAATCAATTCATTACTGGTATATGTGTTTATATATATTATATGATATACATATGGTAGCTCTGATATTCTCATATTATTGGGCACTGTCGATAACTAAAAATTACTTCGATACTGGTATATATATAGCTAGCCAGCAAAAGAATGGAATTTTTTGGAGGAGTTATTGAAGTATGGATAGGTTTATATAAGTTTAAAGACTCGGGCATTAAAATTCTCTCTTTTTTTTCATGATATGAACAGAAAGCATGGCTATGAAAACAACAATTGCACCGCGGTGTAACTCAAGAGCAATGTTAGGTCTCAAAGGTGTTTCGTCATTTACACTATATTTCCATTACCATTTATGTCGGTAAGGGTTTGAAGTCAATTAATATACGGTGACTCCATGCAGCAAACTCTCCTATGTAGCTAGAGCAGCTGTAAATAAATTAATACTGACACCTATAATTGTGTTTCAAACAATATAGCGTATCCTTTGTTACGTCTTCCAAGAATCAGAAGGTGTTGATTCAAAACTTTGCGGCAAAAATCATAAAAAGAAAAAGAAAAACATGTTTATATAGTATTGTTAACACATTTAAAGAGACAATCGGGAAATATTATAAATACATTTACGAAACATTGAGCTTCAAGGGTTTTTTTGTCTTCTCGGGTTGTCCCACAGGTGATATGTATTTGGGACTTGATCATTTTGTTTTGTCCAAATCCCAACTGTTTCGTTGTTTATAAAATACGTCTTGTGCTCGACTGACACGACCAAAATTTCGTTAATAAGTTTTTTATGGAATATTAATTTAGCTCCTTTCCAATATTGAAAGATAAAAAATATGACAAGATGCTGTAATTTTCTTAGCCATTTAAAAAAAAAATTTGACTGTGTGTTCTTGATTCAGTGAAGACAACAAAGAAACACGAAGCAGAGTTGGAGGTGGGCACTTTGGTTGGAGGAATCACACGCCAGGATAAAATCAGAAAAGAATACATCAGAGGTACAGCAAATGTTAAGAGATTGAGCGAGAAACAAAGGGAAGCAAGACTGAGGTGGTATGGGTATGTGATCAGAAGGCAAGAGAACTATATCGGGAGGAGAATATTAGACATGAATCTGCCCAGGGAGGAGGAAGAGAGAAAGAACAAGGAGACACTTCATGGCTGTCATGAAAAAGGACATGAGGGGGGATGAGAGTGAGAAGCGAAGAGGCTGCCGACCGCAACACATGGAGGCGTATGATCCGCTGTGGCGACCCCAAACAGGGAGCAGCTGAAAGATATAGAAAAAGGAGAAGTTTTCCAAAGAAACTGTCAATTGTTCTCTCCCGTTTACCCCTCCCAGCTTGTCCTTCCAGTCATGAGACCCCAATATGAGGTAATACTAAGGATGTCTTTTTCAGGCATATCAGGCATAATCAAGGAAACGTCANGTCATGAAAAATGACATGAGGGGGGATGAGAGTGAGAAGCGAAGAGGCGGCCGACCGCAACACATGGAGGCGTATGATCCGCTGTGGCGACCCCAAACAGGGAGCAGCTGAAAGATATAGAAAAAGGAGAAGTTTTCCAAAGAAACTGTCAATTGTTCTCTCCCGTTTTCCCCTCCGAGCTTGTCCTTCCAGTCATGAGATCCCAATATGAGGTAATACTAAGGATGTCTTTTTCACTAGCATCTCAGATTATGCCCGGTACATCAGGCATAATCAAGGAAACGTCAAAAAGATACCAACAACAAATTGTGATTTGAAGTAATACCCGAAGATCAAGTAAAGTTTTTTTTTCTGCTCCGGAAGCTTAAAGCTTAGCCAAAAAAAACCACTTCAGAGAGCCAAGCCCAACAAACTTTTATTGTAACGATCCAAATATTTGATAACAAAATGTGGTAAGGTGTTTTTTTCTAGTGTACTACAGTCAGTATTAGGGTAGTCTGTAGTCGCTTATTGAAGCAAACCATTGGGTGTGTGCACTGTATTTCAACATATTTGAATTGTAGTTGTTGTGAAAGAAAGCCAGGCTAAACTGTGCTGTGATAGCAGTTAAATTATACAAACGTTAAACTCCCTATTCCCTACATATAAATTCCCTACATATATATATATATATATGAATGCACACATGCATACATACATACATGCATACTTTCTTACTCGATCTCTCTCTCTCCTCTCTCATTGTCCCGCCCCTTTTTTTTTCTCGCTCTTTTCCCCCTGCATTTCACCATCGTTATTTCTCCATGTCTCTTTTTTTTTAACTGAGCGTGATCGTCGTCCATTAACCGGATTTAAAATGATAAGTTTCAACAAAGAAGTAGTTGCTTGACTAGTTTTTGGTCTAAAAGAAACATAAATTTTACATCTCCAAATTTTGAGAAGGTAAAACCGAATTAAATATAAAGTTTTCGAACTTGATATAGTATTAAGATGTGTTTTATTTAATGTTCCGCAAGCAAGACTGCTGCCCTTCCTGTTACCACTGACTCTGTCAAAATGGTTCACACCATCTCCGTTTTCTTGGTGGTCTGTCTGTCTTGAAAGCGCGCCCTTGATTGTTAGTTCTGTCATCAAGTCACCCGTTGCTTGCACCAGTTCACGCCTCGTGATAATCTGTTGTGATACATGAAAACTGATATTGGACCTTTTCCCACACAAAACAATAGGTTTCAGGAACTTGCCACCCCCCTCCTTATTTCCTGCCATTGGAACACCAGAAAAAGGTAACCTTTTACATTCTTTTCAGATTCAAAGCACCAACGCGCAGTGAGGGCAAGTAAATTTCATGATAACCGGCACGTGAATGAAGTTAGATGTTACGTGGAATTAAAAAACACACCAGAAATTTGATGTGAGTTAAGGTCTTTGCCTAATTTGGACACGAGTCTGCCGTCCAGATATAAAATAACTTAAACACTTACTTATAGTTTTCACATACACATATTGAAAATGATCAAGCAGATAAAAAAATTGTCTTTACTCGTTCAGCACATGGAAGTCAGTCCAAATTAGGTTGTTCTTTCCTTTTTGCCTCGGTTTGGCACAATAGAATGTCCAAGAGGGGGTCCAGGTCTCTTTTCTTCCTGTAGTCATTTCTGCTCCATGCCTTCATCCTCACATCAGATTCCAAATCAATATGGTTGGTTACAACAATATTTAGCACAAAAATCCATTTCTTCTTAGAAAGTTAACACTGACACTTAAAATATTGAAAGGAATAAGCTGCTCCCAAGTTGTGCAAATGTTGTTATGAACATAAAATACGTTGGGTCCCTTCTCCCTGCACAGAATGTGATGTGTAATATTTCCGGGGGGAATCCATGTTCTTCGTCAGGTATCTAGTCATCATGAATCCCAGCGATTGGTCAATAACCAACTGACCCTAGGAGCATTTCCACCCATCTCTTCAAAGTATTTAGTTTGCGCACCCAAGGGGGACGAAGAATAGTTATTTTTCCATTTTGCAAGAAGTTGAATATATTTTAGCCAATAATCAGATTGCTCACGGAAAAGCAACCTCCATCTCCGGGTTCAGTACTTCCTCAATAATCGTAAATTACCACATGTTAACCAAGTGTTAGTATGAGTGCCAAGTGGACGGTTAGGTTTAAAATGACTTCCTCGAAAATGTACCGCTGGGAGATAAACTGATAAAACCACTACACACAAAAGCCATAGGCCAACGTAGTGGAATTAAAATTCAATTTTAGCAGAGATTTTGTTGAGGAGCGGTGGTGTAATGGTTAGTGCAACTGCACCGTAACCAAGAGATCCGGCTTCGATTCACTGAGCGCCCGACTTTGGAACTTCACAAAAGAAAAAGGCATTGGTTGGCGTCAGGAAGGCCATCCGACCAAGAAATTCCTCACTGCCAAATCCAAGTCCTTATGAAGGGTATTGTCTAAGCCCCAGTTACTGGGGGAAAAGACGTTAAACCCAAAGAAACAAACAAAGAAAGGGACAGATGAGATTGTGTAGAACGGTGCGACTCAAGGTGGTGATTGGTCCTCTACGGATTGACAGATAAAAAAGAAAGAAATAATTGTATAATTTTAGTATTCCCCCATCGTGGATGTTTAAAACCTGAATTTTACCAATTCGGTCTTAAATCATTTTTCCGAAGATGCATAAGACAAAGCAGAGATTTTTATTATATTCATTATTTAAATATCACTGCCCCCTAGATTAGGAAGTTCCGGTTTAAAAAGCATACTGACAAGCAATATTTTGAAAGGAGAACTGATCATGGGTATGATTGCTTGAGCTAGTAAAAGAGGAAGGCCGAAAACAAGGTACATGAATAACATCAAGGAAGAATCTGTGCTCTCCACAGTGCAGGCATAGCGGTGCAGGACAGGCCCAAGTGGAGAGCCGTGATGGAGAAATCCACAAGGGCTCAAATATGAGCTTTCCGAACATGATGATGGTTTGAAAAGATCTCTGATCGTGACAAGATATTTGGACAAACAGGCTCAAAACAACACTCATAAAGATTTTGCCTCACATGTGTTTATCTTCTGATCTCTGGTGCTTCTCAATTTTTATGTCTGTTTTAAAAATATATTTGAGAATATATCGTATCAATATCAAGTTAAAAAGTGAATGAATGTAAAAATGGCTTTCTGCCTGAGGAAGGATGTGTTGAGTTGTAAAACTATAAATCTGAACTTTAATAGAAAATAGTAATTATCACATTTGAATTATCAGAATGATAGTAATTGGGAATTGGTACCACAAGAAACTTTAAAGGTTCAAAAAAGTAAAAATATGTTTGAGTGAAATTTTATGGGAGCTGAGTGACTCCAACGTGAAGAAAGCACACTGGACAAGAAAACAATTTTGATTTACTATTTGATGTGTAAGTGTTGATGATGTCAGTGATTGAGTCACAGAAAAACCTAGGAACGTGTTAAACGGCTGTTTAAATTTTAGAGAACAAAAAGAATTGGCATGTGACAGACCATCGTCACACACACTATTTTCACCACGCCGGAAAAACAGGTGTTAAGATGTAAGTGCCAGTTTCCAGCAATTGGTGTCAGATAAAAAAATGCATGGCAACTGTTGGTCACGTTATGTCAGGAAACAATCATAGTCCAAAACCCTGATGCAAGGCTCACTAACACTCCTTGGAAGTTAAATAAAACGATATAAACGTAGCGGTTTAAAATATTTATAAGTTATTTTGACAACCAATATTAAGTGGATCGACACCACTTAACTGCTGCCCAATTTGGGGTCATAACCCATGAATCAACTTGCCAGGGTAAGTAAGCCAAGTTGTGATGCTTGCACTAATGTTAGGTATGTTTTTTTTCTGTTCTATAACTTATTTGACTTACTTTACGTGAATTTACGTGTGTATCGTATTGCAGATGCAAATACAAATATTTGTGTGAATATTTATTCCGGCAATGTGCATTCAGATTCCAAATGGTATTTTATTTTCATTGAAGATAAGTTTCATTCGATTCAAACTATAATGAGTAAAATACAGTTGTAAATTTGAAAAACAAAATGACATCTTAAGGCACTTAAAAATACCCCGAGGGAGCAATCAAGGTAAGTGATCCATTCAGATAACACTTACATGACATTATTGTGGTAAGGACGTATTAATTTTGGTCGCAGTGAAACTGCTATAGGCTAATTAAACTTAAAACAAGATCCTTTACAGTTAAAGTAAAACAAGAATATTTACCACAGGTTGACAATGGCAGTCTTTCAGAACTCAATGCATGTATTTTAAGGGAATTTTAATACATTGACTCTTTTGCAGTTATGCAATATGGGCACTGAATTCCGTGAAGCTTAGCATTTGTTAATGCACCTCTGCACTTTGCTTTGGTATCAAACATTTGATCACACTTGGGCATAATTCTTCTTCCATGTAATTAAAAAGAGATTGCACAAAACGTTCTGTGTTTATTCTATCAGTTGCGAGATTGAAATAAGACCTGTGATCTGGATTTCACTGTTGAAAATTTATGTTTGAGTGCAGGGCAGTGGTGTTGATTGTTCAGGATTTTCAGGGCTCCAGAAATTTGTCTGGCGATCTCATGGTCTTGTTTGTAACTACATCTTTAATTTCTGGGGTTTTTTTTCTGGGTTGTATTATTGAAAATTACGGAAACCAGGAAATAACACGAGTAATTGCAGTTTCTATTACGCAACGTTAAAATATAAACCTTTAATTTGTAGTACATTTTGAAGAGGCACCCAGGCTTCATGTGAGCATTCATGCTCGACAAAGTGGATTTTAATTTTCTCACCTACAAACTTGTTAACTCTTGAATACTATGGAATTCAGTTTTACTTTCACCAGCCTTATTAAATCAACAGCTAAACGAGAGCACTGAATACTCAAAACTTTGTCACGTTTATGGCCCAGGATTTGGCACAATACCCTCTTGTGAAGTTTGTCGCTGCACAGCCGTCAAGTAAATCCTTTTGACAAAGGAACGTCACTAGCTTATGTTTCTTGTATCAAATTGCCAATGAAGTGAACCTTAAACTTAAGGTTTCTCTTGTTTTTCAATAAATTGATGACTGATCCTAACTTAATAGTTTGACACAGCGAAAGCAATTATCGTCATTATCTCCTTTAGTTCTGTTTTTATTTAGCAATTTAGGAAAACAGTACTCTCAAACTCAGTTTTCGGGGCGAAAGTCCAAAGGTCCAGGTCAACTTTGTTTTGCACAAAATTAAACGTGCAACAAATAGTCATATTTTCAATAGTGAGCTTAGGGGTAGGGGGACAAATATGCCGTAAAATACTAAGTTCGCACAACCTCGCCAAGGCATAATCTTAGTCAACTTGGACTTTCGAGACACTTTAGCAAGCCAACAGGGGTCCAGGGGCAGAGCATCGGCAGCTGACACTTTTCCGTCATGCAATGTGTATCCACCGATTTTGTTTCTTTGCTTTCCGCATAAGCTCGACCTGCTTTGTACCTTGCCCAATAACTCCCAGTTTTTTTGTAAATGTTTCTCTGCAGCTATTGCCAAAGGTGTTAAATTTTCAATTTCGCGAGGAAAAAAATTTGGGGGTTCCGTTGTGCTCTGTTGGAAATGTTTCATATAATCAATAAGCAACGAGAAAAAGGAAAGAAACACAAAAAGGAGTGAAACAACTAAAAATTCATTTTTAACGAGTTGGGATGCACCAAGCTGAGGATCAATTTGAATCAAGGTCAACAATCTGTTACAAAAAGTGCCCTTTTGAAAAGTTTAGTCGGGGAATGAACAAGCGGTTACCCATGTTCTCCACCAACTACTACCTTGTATTTAAAAGGTCTTCAATTTTTGTGCTGGCAGTCGGGAAGTTGCCCGGGAGACGCTATTGTTTTGTTGCTTTGCACACATGATTTCATCTGTGAAGAGGAAAGGTCATCTGCCACTGACAGCTTGAGAAGGGATGAAGCTCCGATTTAAAGTGTTGTCAGCCTCCATTCCCCCGTCACAGGTGTTCACCTGGGCTTTTTATGTACGTATAAATATATGTATTTCTATATGAGCATTTGTGAAGCGACAGCCTAATGCAACGTCAGTGAATGTTCAACATATTATTTTTGTTATTATTCCTAATTTGTTTCGAATTTTGCCCTCCAATCATCGTGCAACATGTACTCGTAAATGATTAAGAGAGAATCCGAAAAATATGAAAATATTGAAAATACTCTTTTATTCTTTAATTTTGTTATAGTTGGCCTTTCATGGACTTTCCCCCCCTGATTTCTATCCTTGAATACACCCAATATGTACGTTGGCACATTAAGCAAAATCCTTGATTACAAAGAAAATTTTGTTACAGTTTGCCGTTCATGGATTTTTTTTCTGATCCATCCTTGAATTCACCCAATATGTACGTTAGTACATTAAAAAATTTCCTTGTTTTCAAAAAAGATGTGAATTTGCTGGTACCCGTATCACTTTGCACAGTAATTACAGCTAACATTAGGTCGATGCCAGCTGTGTTCGTATGCCTGGCATACTATGGCAATGCAGGGTTGAATGCAAATTTCACAGGAATCAGAGAGTTCATTTTAGAGGAATCGGGTTTTTTTTCCTGAATTTAGGTTCATTTATTTTCCATTTAAGCCGTGCAGATTTTATTTTGAAACACATACCACCTTTACAAACCCCCTTCATCATCATCATCATCATCATCATCATCATATTCGGTTTAACGTCCGTTTTACATGCTAGCATATGTTGGAAATTTCGAAATTTCAAAAGAATATGTTTAAAAAAACGGTCCAGGAAATAAATTAAACATATCCTTAAAAACTTTAGAAGGGGGCTTTCAAAAGTAAATATGGTAATGTTACTTTTTCATCAAAGAGGAAAACGGTTTGACAGGATCTGAACTGATAACTGCAATTGCTGATGGAGAGCTCTGGGCTTCGGAATTTTTTCATGTTTCACCAGCGCCTTCTGGCATTGGGTGAAACAAGAAGAAGAAGAATTTTCTCAAAAACGTTATTATAGAAAGATCAACAGAACGGAAATTTTTAGCCCCAAAAGCTTGTGTTGGGAACAATCTAGAAATCTAGAAACAAGCTAGAAAAGGGTGTATTAGAAACAATCTGCTATTTCCCTGCCTTTGAGAAAGGTCCTTTTTATGCACTAACATTTTGCAATTACACAGTTACATATAGTCCATATAGGCGCTTCTGCAAACCTGGCCTCGCCATCCAGTCTTGCTTTCAGCGCCCTTGGCTGAAAATGGTAGAAATGCATTCCTGGCTATGCATGCTCATCAATGCTCTGCTGTACACAGGATGTGAACACCTGGCCTCGCCATCCAGTCTTTCTTTCAGCGCCCTTGGCTGAAATTGGAAGAAATGCATTCCTGGCTGTGCATGCTCATCAATGCTCTGCTGTACACAGGATGTGAACACCTGGCCTCGCCATCCAGTCTTGCTTTCAGCGCCCTTGGCTGAAATTGGAAGAAATGCATTCCTGGCTGTGCATGCTCATCAATGCTCTGCTGTACACAGGATGTGAACACCTGGCCTCGCCATCCAGTCTTGCTTTCAGCGCCCTTGGCTGAAATTGGAAGAAATGCATTCCTGGCTATGCATGCTCATCAATGCTCTGCTGTACACAGGATGTGAACACCTGGCCTCGCCATCCAGTCTTGCTTTCAGCGCCCTTGGCTGAAATTGAAAGAAATGCATTCCTGGCTGTGCATCATCATCAATGCTCTGCTGTACGCAGGATGTGAACACGTTAATCCATACTTGTTATTTTAAGCAAGCTTCTGTAAGATCAGTAAAGTTCAACGGTCCGTTGGAAACACTTCATTTCTGAATGATGTACACATCAAAAAACACAAATAATAGAGGTATCATTATGGGGATAATTTTATGGTATCTCCAGTAAGCGAGATTATTGCAAAAAGTTGTGACTGGTTATTTGTACTTGTACATACCTTGTTTAGGGGGTGAGTGTTCCGAGAGGGGTCAAAGATTTTGAAGGACAAGTTTGGGTATTCTGTTGGCAAGCAGGTGGGAACCATTAACGGGAGTATCATGGTTAGATGGCTAGTTTTTGTCACTCACTTTGAGTTAAACCGCAAAATATTTGTGTGTCCACAGGAAAGAAGGTCCTTCATAGCTGGATGAAACAAGATTATAGGCACCTGTGTGTTAAGTTTACCGGTTATTTCTGGATTAAGGAGATCGAAATAACAACGATATAAAATTAGAACAATTGTTCTTTCAATGGGACTTGAAAAAATTAGGACTGGAGACGAGAAAGGTAGTTCTAAGAGTTTAGACGTTTTCGTCGATATTTACAAGTTTGAAATTGGGTTTTTGTTACCATTAAAAAATCACATGCTCGTTTATCGAGCCATCACCGTTTTGCATAAGTATGTGCAATAATGACATAATATAAATATGTCGCGCACGTGACGCCATTTAGTCGTAACCCTTGTCAGCTAACCGTTCTTTTAAGATGCTGCACCATTGTAAATGATGTTGGACAGAACTGCTAATTGTCAGTTAAGTCTCTTTTGTAAGATTCGGTGAATTTTTTACCAATGATAAGTTTTACGTTGTTTCGAGGTTAGGACCATAGCTTTTTCCGGAATTTTTGATGACACACTGAGTAGATTTCTTTTCCGAAATGATTACGTAATGCTAAATGTTGTTGTCGTTTTGGAATTTAAGAGTTAACACTTTCTGGAGGGTTGCCTTCCCTCCTCGACAAAGATGATTTTTTCAAACGCACGGAGTTAACATCATCCATGTATGTCATGAGGATAGTTGATCGTGAATCATCAGGAGCAAATAGAAGATCGTCATTGTCCTCCATCAAATATTGAAACACTTTGTGCTTTAAATGATCACCCATGCTGCAAAAGCTATTCAGTTTGTCAACACAGGGTCAAACAACTTTTTAATTATGATTGTTATTTCGCATTTTAAGTGATATCATTTTGCTTTCGGCGACGGTCACAGCTCCATCTGTTTTCTTGCTTGTAAACATTAAAGCACAACATCCCGGGATTATGAAGTGGAAGATAATATAATTCACTTTGTGTATAATAGCTATTTTGGTCACAAAGAAATGCCGCTTTATTTTGAAGATCAAAAAAAGTACAGCGGATGCCTTGCTTAAATAGGTCCGAAGGCAGCCTGCTGCAGATTTTTTGAAAAGCAACTGGGAGTCAAAAATTCTGTTATACACAAGGTCGCATAGGTATAAAGACATGTTATTTAGTTGTTATCAAAGTTAAAAGCCCGTCAAAGGGACGAACTCTGAACTTTAGAATTTGTCAGAATAAATCGAAAGCACAATTGTTCATCAAGTTCCCCGTTCCGTACATGAAAACAATATTAGTATGAAATTATATATCTACATGTATGTAGGTATGTAGTAAAACGAAGCGCGACATATTTTGTCAATTATTCCAAACCTTCACCAGAATACGTATAACAAAAAGGACATCTTGCCTGGGATATCAAAAAATAAGTGAAGATGAAAATAAAATAATATGTAAATACCTGCACGAACCTTGCGCCGATAGCGCAAGAATGATCATTAAACTCACAAGTGCCTTTGGGTTTCAGCATTGCAGTTTCTGGTTCTTTTTTTTGAATTACAAATCTATACTTTTAATGATACATGCATTTTATAGAATTTATTTTATCTGAAAATGAAGACTCTGATAGCCTAAAATTTACGAAAGAAATAGAAATATGGCTTAGATTTAATGTACATCAATAATTATAATTAACTACATGTTTGCTTTTTTGTTGAAACGTACTTCTGAACTTTGTAATAGATCTTTCCATGATAGCACAGTGGAATCAGCCTTACTAAATGTACTTTTGCCGTACGTTTTTGGTTTTTATTCTATTTCTTTTTCAATTTTCTTTCACTTTTCTTCTTCATTCATCAATTTTTCTGTTTTCCTCTTTTTCTCCAATTTTCTTCTTTCCATCATGCTTGCTTTTTGCTTCTTTTTTCCTTTTCTTTCTTTTTGTTTTCTTATTTTCCTTCAGTTTTCTTTTTCATCATTTTTTTCTTTTTTCCTTCTTTTTGTTTTCTTATTTTCCTTCACTTTTCTTTTTCATCATTTTTTTCGTTTTTCCTTCTTTTTGTTTTCTTATTTTCCTTCACTTTTCTTCTTTCCATCATGAAGCTGATACCAACATAATATCACGGAAGAGATACTAGATATTAAGATATGAAAATGTTAGATATAAAAAGATATTAAATAGATATCTAACAATGTTATTTAAAAAAAAAAAGAAAGAAAAAAGGTCTCCCCAGAAGATGAAGATAACAGGCCCCTAAAATAATGAAAAACTAATCAAAAAATTAAATCACTCGAAAATCAATCCTCCCATTTGTTTGTTTCTTTGTCTTTGTTTTGCGCCAACAGATTTGATTGCATTTTTATTTTTAACAATGTCTGTTGGTTTTTAAAGCTTCGAGTGCAATCAGTGCCAACAAAGCTAAAAATCCTAAAGTGCTATGTTTATCTAATGTTGAGCCACGGGGTGGGGACATGAACGCTGGTATCGAGAGTTGCAGAGAAATTTGGAACGTTGCGAAATGTGGTTTGTAGCAAAGATGCTGAACATCATATGATCTGATAAGGTCAGGAATGAAGAATGCAGGGACGAGTAGGAGTGAAGCGGAACCTGATCAAACAAATTCGCATTCAACAATTAAGCTTCCTGGGACATATCACGAGAAAGAAGGGACTAGAAGAAATAGCAATAGCTGGGAAAGTAGAAGGAAAAAGAAGGAGATGCGGGAGGCGAGTGATGTGGATGAAGAGTTTAAGAGAATGGCTGGAGGAGTATGGTTTCTGTCAGAGCGGTGCAGAACTTCTGCGAATGACAAGAGATAGTAGAATGTGGCATGAAATGATCGCCTGCGTTCACATCGGTTACGGTGCCTAAATAATAATAATAATAATAATAATAATAATAATAATAATAATAATAATGGAGTATGAAATATTAAATGAGCCTGTAAGACAAAAATTGCTTGGCATAATTCAGCATGGGAAAAAATATAACCCCACACTTTAACTTTCCTTATTAACACCCACATTCTTTTTACTTACCCCTGTCTCTGACTGAACCCCTAGGGCGATAATCAGACTGTTTGCAGAGTTGTCCATTGACTTTTAACAAATGATATTGTACTTATTTTACTGTGGACTTTTGTTCGAGTTACAGATCATATTTATTGCTTAAAATTTCTTCTTTTTTTTTTCTTTCGCTTTGTTTTACAATTGCCAGACAAGCTAAACTTTATTATAAGCGCCAACATAAATAACTGCCTCCTGTACTAAGCGACCACTTAAATTTCACTTCGAAGAGTAAGCGTTCGGACGCTTGACATTGGAGGTTTGGGGTGTATTTGTAATCTGTTTATTCGTCATCCCACCAGCAACTGCAATTAATGTGAGGTTAAAATCAGTCTGCCCCAATAATATTGCCAACAAAGAAAGACATCTCATACCCCCCGATTTGTTGTTGTTCGAGTTGCATATGGTACAAAGGGTTTTTTTATTGAAAGCTGATATACAGCCCTGCCTACAAGATTTCAGTCAGTTGTTTGACTTCGTCACGTGGGTCGGTGGGATTGACAAAAACAACCCCCCTTTTTTATTTGATTTAATGTTTACTTTCTATGTAAACCAAATACCCCGCGTATTGGTTCACTATTTGTTTTATGCCCTTTAAGATTTTTTTTTAATCAATTTGATTTGGCTTCTGTTGATTGTCGTGACCCAGGAAGTCAAAGCTCTTGGAAGGATGACAAATAGAATTTTCAGAACGATGCCAACATCAGTTCTGAAGGGAGCATTTTATATTTCAAGTTCGTGAATTTTTAAAAGCTTTTAAAAATTTGGCTAGATTATTGAGAGAAGGTTAACTGCGAAGCAAATAGGTTCAAATCTACATTTAAAAAACCCTTTCCACATATTTCCAAATGTTGTGATGCAACCATAGCAATCATGGGGGCAAAAGTCAATAAAATGCTGTCATTACACTGTTCTTTGACGCAATCTATTGCACCCACGCATATTTTCGTTATGGTTTGCACCAGTTAATCCCCATGGTGAACACAAGATCTTCAAGGTTTGGACCAACCATCAAAGTTATTCTGGGACAAACGTTAATTATGCAATTAATTCTCGCCTCAATTTGGACCCCACTCGGGACATATTGAATTCTTGTGCCAGTTCTTCCAAAGGGTGTTTCAGGTTGCCACAGCGAATTTGGCATTATTTTTGAAATACGATGTGTTAGTTATAACACGGTTTCGTTCTTCAAAAGCTGCGAGTTTTGGGTTATTTTAATACACATTGTTTTAGTAATAACATCGTTCGGTTAAGTCAACCCGGTGATGTGGAGGAGGGGGTACAGTGGAAGACGTCAACTACTGTTGCTTTCAGACGTTCTCCCGTAAATATATTTTTTTAAACTTGCCCTTTTTGAACCCCATCTGAAGTAGGAATCTTCAAAAAGAATTTTCAGATAACAAGCTTTTCCGTTCAGATTTTTCAAGTATGATGCAAAAGTTAATTGTTTATTTATTTATTCGAGTATTTATTTAAAGGTTAGATATTTATTTACGTCCAAATTTTTTAACGGGGTATGCAACAGTGTAAAATATTAACAGAGTATGAAAAGTACAGAGGGTTTTGTTTATCACCCTCCTCCAAACATGTTTTCCGTACCCCCTCCTGTGGTGAAAATGTTTGCATCCGTAAAAGAAGTTCCAGTTGTCAACCGACACCCCGACACCCCTCGAGGAATCTGACCCTTACAAAGGCCGCGATGCCACACACTTGTACACGTAGGTGTTCTCTGGACCACATGGCATTTATGGGTAGTACATTTTGTACCCCTATTTTGTAAGAACACGACACCACACATTTTCGAGGTTTTTTTGGTGTCTGTGAAAGTTTTTTTGGGTGCAAATGATGTTGGGTGTTTCTTAAAACGTCGACAATAAAACTGGCTGAGTGGTTAGGAGATCCCACTAGACTTTTGCAATAATCCTCTGTTTTCTATTGGTGATTGTTGAGGGTAATCCCCCCAAATAATATGAAAAGGAAGGGAGATATCTACTTGAAGCTTTGACTCTGGTTGCTTTACGCGTTTGGAACTAAAACCAACACTATTCTTAGAGGATTTACAAATACAAAACAGTCTGTTTTCATTCTATTATAAAGGGTCAGTTTTTATGAAAATAGACCGTCTTGGCAACTGAAATTTTTCTTCTTTTTTTTTTCTCACTGACCTTTTTACCTAATTGGATGCATCCCCCATGTGATGTTGAATGGGGCATCAAATTGGGCATTAGGAAAACATTGGAAAACAAAGAGATGACACACAATGACTTGCAAATGTATAAGATCATGTCGAGAGGAATCTTTGCAGGGGCTCGAAATGTGGCAATTATAAAGGTTTTTTTGTGTTATCTTGCAATTGGTATCTTGACGGATTTACATTTTTCGTTATTGTTGTGTGTTCCACTTTTGCTGTGTTTTCCCTGTGGAGATTTTTTTAAGTTGAACAAATACAGCGTTAAAAGCAGCATCCGGTTTCCTCTGTTAGTTCTATTATTTACTTGACCGTTAGAATCAGGATTTAGTTTTTGTTAAAGGAACGGAGGGGCATATATTTAATTGAAAGCATTAATTGTGAATACAGAGGCTTAGCCGTTTAACGCGTGTTTTCAGGCAGTTGTGAAAATAATACGTTTAATGATCGTACATTTGTGGCATTGACGGGTTCTTTTGATTTTGACGGTGGGACTCGATTGATATATCAACTCTTGATATGCTTCTCAGCGGCCGAAAGCGGTTAATTTTCAAGGATGGTAAGTTGTTTTTTTTCTTTGAATGCAAAATATGTGCAGGCTATAAAGATCCAGTAGTCACGAGGGGAAAAAATAAGGATTTTTCTGCAATGTGTTTGTTTATATGCTTTTAAACAATCGTTCCTACTTAAGAATTGAAAAGGTAGCTCGATAGTAGAGAAGATCAGCTTGGTTAACATTCACGTTTTAATTACACTGAAGGCCACTTAATGTTTCCTTCTGGTGTTTAGATATCGTCATCTTGTTCTTTCCTTTGGTAAAAACATTTTTGTTTACCCTTTCAGAAATATAATTGGTGACGGCATTGTTCAGTTTGGGCATCAAAGCTTGCCGACTCGTGAAAAGGTTGGATGGAGGTATTATGAAATGAGCCAAGGTTAAAAAATCTTAAAAGCAGGTTGACTTCAGAAGAGTAAAAGATCGGATAATGATAAATCACAGCAGATATATTTCAAGACTTAGTGGATATCTTTGTTTATGATCATGTTTTAGGATTTTATGAGTAGGGGTTCTAGTATTTGAACTGACGCCATCCCAGAGTTCAGGAATGTGTTAGCGGATAATCTAACCTTGAAAGTTTAAATTAATATTTTAGAATGGGCATCGACACGGATCGTTTTGTGGAAACTGTACCACAAGAGGCTTTGTGCCCCGTCTGTTGTTTGGTACTCGATCAGCCAGTGTTAACTTCATGTGGACATTATATTTGTAAAGGATGCTTTGTAGTTTGGAAAAACAAAAATAAACATTTATGTCCTTACTGTTGTACAACGATCAACGAAAAAGAAACGCGATCAGCAGCCGTAGTTCAGAGTTTAATTCTCAACTTTAACGTTTATTGCAAGAATGTGGAAGAGGGATGCAGTGTGGTACATAAATTAGGGCTACAGGACATCCATTTACAACGATGTTCTTTTTCGACGAATAAAGTTCATAGATCAAACTGTAACAGTCCTGTGTCAAATGTAGCAAAAAATATTTGTGGTGAATGCCATTTGGTAAAGGAAGATCCGATATCAGAATCGCATGATTGCTTACAATCGTTGCTAGCTACGTGCAAACGACTTGGAAATCAAGTGGTTAATTTAGAATATGAAAACGAAAAATTGTCTCTGAGATTGACTAAAAAAGAAAACGATGAGCTTGATCATGTCACGGAATTGGAAAGTTTATATCAACAGGATATATTAGGATACGAAAAAGAGGTCAGAAAATTGAATATTCAAATTTCTACTTTGGAGGGAGAGCTAAATCGTATTCGAAGCGGGGTAAGTACACGTTGTCTACCTCATTTTTTCGTTGTTATACAATAATTGAAGTAGACTGTTCACAGCTTTATATTGTTATGTTGTGGTTTTGTATCCTGTTAATGAATCAAAGTTTTATTAGAAACACTGGAAAGCTGACTGTGGTTAAGACCACAATAATGTACGGTAGTATCAATTTCAGTCACAATAACTTGTTTGAACTTTTCTTCAAAATAAAACGCAATTTTGATAGTTTTTTTTCTTTTAACTTTGCAAACTCAAAACTTGTATTTTTTATACGTGGAATGGGGGGTAGGACATGACCCACCCTAGGGTGTCTTCAGTTAAGGGCTGTAATTTTTTAAAGAATTGTTTTAATGAAGCCAGTTATTTGACTATCAGTTGAAACTCCTCATTAGGATACCGACCTGGCTGGCAAGTAAAGTTGATCTTACCTGCGCACCTCCCCCTCACCCCAAATCAATATTTTTATACTTACAGTGTTGATTGAATGTTACACTGGATTCAGTGGCTTGTGATATCCACTATTTCCATGATAACAAAGCTAAGCAAATGGTTACATCTTTGTATTGTGTTTTTCTAATGCCAGAATATTCGCATAAGTGATTTTTGTCAATGCTTCCCGCACGTTTTGTGTGCCGCAGTTTGAAGTTAAAAAAAGCTATAGGAGTAACCGCTCCCATCTGATGCCACTCAATATATTCACCTAGTGTTTTTCAAGTAACCAAGTCCCGTTATCGTTTTGTTTTNTCCCCCTCACCCCAAATCAATATTTTTATACTTACAGTGTTGATTGAATGTTACACTGGATTCAGTGGCTTGTGATATCCACTATTTCCATGATAACAAAGCTA
Source organism: Morbakka virulenta (assembly GCA_003991215.1). NCBI lineage: Eukaryota > Metazoa > Cnidaria > Cubozoa > Carybdeida > Carukiidae > Morbakka > Morbakka virulenta. The sequence goes on from RDPX01000019.1 coordinate 3,831,921, forward strand.
AGCAAATGGTTACATCTTTGTATTGTGTTTTTCTAATGCCAGAATATTCGCATAAGTGATTTTGTCAATGCTTCCCGCACGTTTTGTGTGCCGCAGTTTGAAGTTAAAAAAAGCTATAGGAGTAACCGCTCCCATCTGATGCCACTCAATATATTCACCTAGTGTTTTTCAAGTAACCAAGTCCCGTTATCGTTTTGTTTTGTTGAACAAAAAAATGGTCTGCTTATTTTTTTGAACTTCATAGCAAGTTGCATACCCACCTGATTGATTTTCTCGGACAAAACCTAATATTGTACTCAAGATGTAAGATATTTAAAATCCCTGCTTGGCACAATACGAGTTTGAACCACGGGTGCTTCTGCAGTTTCAACAGATTTTCACAGCAGCATATCCGGGCTACTGTGAAGTGGCAGCTGTTTCGTTTTTTTCCCTTGTATGTACTGGTTGATTCAGCCATCAATGATTAAGAGGTATATATCCTAAAGTATTTCAGGCGAGATTTGGTTAACATTCAACCACGGTTTCTTTTCTTGGAAAGAAAACATCTTTATTGTAAGGCTATTATGGTTAAAAGAACAATCGTTATGATTCTCAAGGATGATGGCCTGTTTTAAGTGGATTGTCGGCCTAGTATTGCGGATTATTTTCGTTTGGTAGAATGAAAAACCAAGATCATTTCAGTTTGTGTGCAAAAGCCGCCATTTTCATCATCCGCTCATGAAGGACATGTAAAGCTGAACTATGGTACTTGACTTTATTTCAATACTTTTAGCTATCTTTGATGTATTCCGAAAAACTTTGTTCGTGTATTTATTTCCCAGCGTCTGGATCTTTAGCTTTTTTCTTGTATACAAAAACAATAGATAAATTGATCATTAGGACGAGCTCTTAATTTTTTTTTGTATTGTTTGATTTTTTTTCTATCCCTTTATATTTTTTTTAATCACAGTCAGAAGAAGTGATACACGAGGTAGTAATTAATAGACAAAATGGAACACTTGGATTCAATATCATCGGTGGTTTTCAGGTGAGTTAGTTCATTCAAAAAAGTTGATAGGCAATTATCGTTAACTAGAATAATCCGCAAGCGATGTCTCGAGTTTGAACAGATAACATTTTGTCGAGTCTGTACTAAATATCGCTTATCAAAGCTTTGGAAGTTGTTAATTTAGAGCTAAAACGACTTGCTTATTGAGAGCTTAACGAACAGAGGTCATTGCGGGTGTCACATTGAATTGACATATGTTTTCACAGGTTTTTTGTGTTTTTTTTCAATTTGGTCAGGATATTTTTTAAAGATGGAAAAAATTCCAAAAGTTCAACTTCGAGTAAAGGATCAAATAAAATGATTTCATGTAGGTTTTTCCTCCATCGTTTGCTTTTTTAAAAAATATATTTTGACTTAACTCTTGTCAGTGAAGTTTGTAAACATTTCGACTTTGAGATTGTTTGAAAAAAGGTAGCCCATGCTGAGGGTTCATTACCTAGCCAGGGTGGTGGTTAAACGTTTTTTATGTTTTTAAATGTAAACTTCACAAAAATTCTTTATGAACTGCCCATTTGTTTGTTAGGTGTTGCAACATAAATATTTGGTAGAGCCAAACCGCTAGTAACAAGCCAAACTAGAAATAAATGATACTTCATTGAAGTATGGATGGCTGGAAGAGCTTAACTTGAAAGTTTTGTCTCAATCGACGATCGGCTAGAAATATTTTTGTTTTATTTGATATTGTTAAAAATTTTGGCCCGATCAGAGTAAAAATGAACAATATTGTACATGGTACTTCTGTGCTATAATTTACATGTATACATGAGTCCCGTTATTTTGAGATACTGATTGATAATTGATGGCAATTAGCGGTAAACGTAGTGTTTTGCCGTACGTAATAATTGGCCCTATGTTTTGCAAACATACCATTAGCTATCCATCTGCTCATAATTTGGGGATATATCACTCGTGAGATCTGTTGGTCCATTAAAAACGTAGATTATCTTTATCTCGAGAGCAGTGACTCATCTCTTCTCCAGTTTGTGATGAACCCTTTATTTTTCCTTCGAGTATTGTCATGGTATCAGAAGTGGGTGTGTTAAACCCCTTCCCCTCCCACCTAAGCCGAACCTACCCTTGCCATGCAGCCACAAACACGGTCGGGAAACATTTTTATTTATAAGTGTTCGCAGGGCAGGTGAGTCTAACTGTACCAAAAAGCCCAGAAACGTTGACAAAGCTGTATTTTAGATGCCTTTTGTACTATTTTAAGCGAATTCAGCTGATAGCTTTGTTTTTGTTTGTTTGGGAGTATTTTTGTGAAAATGTTCTCTCAGAGAAAAAAATCCGGAGAATGTTAAAAACTCACTGAATTGCAAACAGTCGAGTAACGGGGTTGCTGAGCACAAGCAGCATGTGATATGCTTTCTTTATTTTGTTTTCGTTTTGAGCAGTTTTCATTGGATTTTGAAAGAGCTTTGGTTTATGTTGGCAAACACGACAAAGCTTAGTGATTTATTACAGAAATTGTAATCCGAGAATTCATCATTTTTGAGTGGAAAGCTAGTATCGTGAGTTGAAACAAAACTCGCCTTTCTTTGATACTGAAGTACTTATTTAACCCGAAATAAGCAGTCAACATTTATTTCACTTTACTGTGACCACAGGTTCGTGTTTCAAAGGCTATCGAAGTTTATTTTAAGAATTTTCTAAATGCTCTATTATTTTCTTTTGCTTTGGGATTATGGTCAGGCTTTGCAAAATGTCATCGTTTTTATTCTGGTGTTAAATGTAAATGTTATTCATGGCGTATAATTTACAGGCACAAAATTTACGTTTAAGGCATGACGAGATAGAAGTTTGAACACCTATTACTGTTTACAACCTGTTTGGCATATATTTTATTTATTCAATTTAAATATATATATATGTATATGTGTGTGCGTGTGTCTGTGTGCTTGTTTCTGTATGTGTGTGCGTGCGTCTGTGTGCTTGTTTCTGTATGTGTGTGCGTGCGTCTGTGTGCGTGTTCATGTGTGTACATATGTGTTTATATGTGCGCAACAGTAGCCCAGTATTGTTTTTTAAGATAAGAGTAAAGCTGAAGCAAATTTTTAGGGCCAGAAAAATTATTTTTCATTTGCAGCCATTAGTTGTTGCCAAAACTATTTTTTATTACAAAAGGTCATTAATTTAAATGTACTCAATAAGATTTTTTGGATCCCAGTACACATGATTAATTTTGCATTGTTCATTTTGGCACTGCAGATCATTGCTTTGTTAAACGGGTAGGAATTAGTACTATTTTCTTCGCACCAGTTTTCGTCTTATTAAATATTTATACAATTTTACGTTTCATAGTGAGTAGCTTTCTCCCTCTCATTCCCTTCCTCCCCCTTTCACCATCTTTTTCTTTTCGTCTTTCCACTTTCCAATTTCTCCTATTTTCCCTTCTCTTCCTTCCCATCCTTCNCTGTATGTGTGTGCGTGCGTCTGTGTGCTTGTTTCTGTATGTGTGTGCGTGCGTCTGTGTGCGTGTTCATGTGTGTACATATGTGTTTATATGTGCGCAACAGTAGCCCAGTATTGTTTTTTAAGATAAGAGTAAAGCTGAAGCAAATTTTTAGGGCCAGAAAAATTATTTTTCATTTGCAGCCATTAGTTGTTGCCAAAACTATTTTTTATTACAAAAGGTCATTAATTTAAATGTACTCAATAAGATTTTTTGGATCCCAGTACACATAATTAATTTTGCATTGTTCATTTTGGCACTGCAGATCATTGCTTTGTTAAACGGGTAGGAATTAGTACTATTTTCTTCGCACCAGTTTTCGTCTTATTAAATATTTATACAATTTTACGTTTCATAGTGAGTAGCTTTCTCCCTCTCATTCCCTTCCTCCCCCTTTCACCATCTTTTTCTTTTCGTCTTTCCACTTTCCAATTTCTCCTATTTTCCCTTCTCTTCCTTCCCATCCTTCCTTCCTCTTCACTCCTCTTCCTTCCCCTCCCCTTTTTTATTCTCCCCCCTACATTTTCTTCTCCCCATTCCATTTTCCTCTCATCCTTCCCTTACCTCTCTCCCTTCCCTTTCTTCTCCTTCTTCTCATCCTTCTCATCCTTCTCCTTCTCTTCCTTCCTTCTTCCCTTGCTTATTCTTCCCCTCCTTTCATTTTGCCGCCTCCCTTCCTTTTTTGCTTCCTCCCCTTCTCCCCCTTCCTCCTTTCTTCCTTTCTTCCTTTCTCTTCCTTTCTTCCTTTCTCTTCCTTTCTCCTCCTTTCTTCCTTTTTTCTCTTCTTTTCTTCTCTTCTTTGCTTTTCTTCTCTTCTTTTCTTCCTTTCTTCTCTTCTTTTCTTCCTTTCTTCTCTTCTTTTCGTCCTTTCTTCTCTTCTTTTCTTCCTTTCTTCTCTTCTCCTTTTTCCCATCTGTCCTCATTCGCCTCCCCACTGTGAATAATATTCCAATAAAAAATATGAAGAACGAAAATGCTATTTGTCTTGATTGTACACGACAGGATTATCAAAACTCCCAATTATGTCAACATATCGTGTATTACAGAGTACTTGTAAATACGTTCTGAAAACATGTCAGGCACGCGAATCAAGGTTTTGAGAAGTCGGAATAAAATGAATGTTCACCCGTTGAACGTAAGGAGGATTTATTATGGAACAGGGAATTTAATGAGGTTACGTGGTGTACAAAATTAGATTTTTTATAAAAGATTCTTGATAACTTGTGCGATAGTTTAATACCGTTCAATATTGATAACAAATCAGCAAAAACAGAAAGGCACACTCCAGCCCCGATACCACTTGCTACTAATTTGCAGCTAGCATGGTGTGTTTTTGTTGTTATTGAAAAATGGACTTCTTGACCAGTGTCTCTATTATGGGCTCAGTTTGGTTATGTGCTGTCACATGTCTAACCTATGTAGCACACTATCATTGTCTACGTTTTCACTATTACCTGCACCGTTTTAATGTAAATAATCACACCAGTACAGACAACCTTTGGAATCGGGTCAAGACTTCTATTGGCCTTTGAGTGTAAACTGAAATTTTCGGTCGGTTGACTAATTGCTTTCACTGGGACCTTTTTTGTTAGGTGACTCATTTTATGACGTCTCTTGAAACTCATGCCTGAATTAAGGTGTTGCTTTGAAAGCCAGCCCCTGAAGAGATGAGGTGATAAAGGCCACATAAAAATCTCTTTAAGGTGTGGTCTGAGTTTAATTAATTGTTGTTCAAGTACTTCACAAATGCTACTATTTGTTAGTGCAGGGGTGTCACGTGCAAACTCGTTGCATTTGGCCATTTCAAGTGGTAAATCTTCTGGAACGCTTGTTCAGAACTGTGAAACTTCTGTTCTCATACTCATTTAAGTTTGCCTGGAGCAACAGGTTTGCTGGACCAAATATTAAGGTTTGGCTTCACAGTTACTGCACTCATGGCTTAATAATTTCAAAGCTGCAATTAATTTAAGTCCAGAGGAGCCGTGGCTTAATGGTTAGTGCAACTGCACAGTAACCAAGAGTTCCGGGTTCGATTCCCCGAGCTGTCGAGGAGAATTTGGAACTTTACAAAGAAAGAAGCCATTGGTTGGCGTCAGGAAGGGCATCCGGCCAAGAAATTCCTCACTGCCAAATCCAAAGTCCCTCTGAAGGGCACCGTCTGGGCCCCAATTGCTGGGGAAAAATGACGTTAAAACTAAAAAAAAAACAACAAAAAACAACTTGTTTCCAAATATCTTGGTGCAGTGTGAACATTCCGCTAAGATCGAGCATTACAGGCGTATTAAAAATAGAAGCACAAATATGCCAAGGGCAATAATGTAAAATCCGTCACATACATCTCATTGGTTTTGAAGCGTTAAGTAAGTAAGTTAAAGGAAACTTTTAAGATTCAGTGCAACTGCAAACTAGCAATGAAATTATACCACACTGATGCAACAAGATTAAAAAGAAGGGTAGTTTTTTAAATTTATTTTTCTTTCCGCTTTGGGCATTAATTCCGTCCACCTTGAACTGGGAGTAAATCTTCTTTATCTTGACCCCCCAAAAAACGCTTCTTTGCATTAAGAAACCACGAAGAAAACGACCAGCTACAAAATGGAAATCCCTATTGGAACACATTATATAATATAAGGGGTATTCTTTGTGGAAGGGTCCGGACGGTAGTTAGAGGTTTTCGGAGGAAAGAGGGGCTTTTCAACGAGCTGATGGTATAATATATATAATATAAGGGATGTTCTTTGTAGAAGGGTCCAGGCGGTAGTTAAAGAGGTTTTCGAGCGTTAGTGTTATGTGTTAAGACACGTACACATGCCCTTGTGTGTACCTATATATGTACGTAAACGATGTGAAAAGTTACTTTGTAAGAATTAATGCACAATATATAAAACACCTTGATCAATAATATACAACGCCGTTTTTCCAAACAAGTTGAACGTGAAGCACCTTTTGCCACAGAAAAGGACCTTAGATCTTAGGTCCTCCTGTCTCTAGTGAGACATTAAGCAGCGAGACGGCGCCAGCAGACTCGATCCTCGGCCAGAGCCTGAATATTTCGGACATAAATCTTCCTATCGCGCAGATCGCTTTCGAAAGTGGCTTGCCAAGTTGTTACCGGCCTGCCCCTCTTGCGCTTTCTTCCACTTGGCTTCCAATTCAGAGCCTGTTGTTCTAATCGTCCAACTGGCAGTCGTAGCGCATGACCAGCCAATCTCCACCTTTTCTCTACAACTATCTTGTGNTTCCAAACAAGTTGAACGTGAAGCACCTTTTGCCACAGAAAAGGACCTTAGATCTTAGGTCCTCCTGTCTCTAGTGAGACATTAAGCAGCGAGACGGCGCCAGCAGACTCGATCCTCGGCCAGAGCCTGAATATTTCGGACATAAATCTTCCTATCGCGCAGATCGCTTTCGAAAGTGGCTTGCCAAGTTGTTACCGGCCTGCCCCTCTTGCGCTTTCTTCCACTTGGCTTCCAATTCAGAGCCTGTTGTTCTAATCGTCCAACTGGCAGTCGTAGCGCATGACCAGCCAATCTCCACCTTTTCTCTACAACTATCTTGTGTAACTCCTTTTGACCAGTCCGCCTCAAGATTTCTTCATTTGTAATTTTTTCTCTCCAGGAAACCCCTAAAATCTTTCTCAAGTTACGCTGATGGAATGCATTTAATTTCTGCTGTATCTTCTTGGTGCTCTTCCATGTTTCACTAGCTTATAGGGCTGTGGAGATGATTATAGCTGTGTAGAGTTGCAATTTTATCTTCAAGCTTATCTGCTTTGACCTCCAAATTTTTGTCATGGATCGGAATGTGGCGCCTGCTCATCCCGATCTGTTATTGATGTCTGTGTCAACCTCACCAGAGCTGGTGACCACACTTCCTAGATAGATGAACTTGCCCACAAAATCAAGGGGGTTCTCTCTGACAGTGATTGGTGGTGCAGCAGTATCAGGAATGTTCATTTGCCACAGACCGGACCATAATAATTCAATGATTGGCCATAACAATTGGCATAACAACTCCAAAGATGCATGACATTTGCAAAAGGAGTGTTGAAATCTGATCAAATGTTGGGCAGGTCTTCCTTGCAATTCAAAAATGCTCTAGTAATATGTAAGCATTTTTTTCACGCTTAGGAAGGAAAGCATGGAAATCAGGGGATTGTCGTTTCACGAATAGAAGCTAAGAGTGCTGCAGATGGACCAGGAAAACTTCGTTTACATGACAGGATTTTAAAGGTATATTTTTATATTATATATTTTCATACCTACTTAATGATTTAAATAAATAAATTTACTCTGTTTGGTATTGGGTTAGATGGGGAGTGAGGTTACACTACACAACTTATAAGTTTTAAGCATCCAATTTTTTAAACTTTCTTCCGACTGAAAAATGTTTGGTGAATCAGTTAGTTATTTCCAGACCACCTATACCTTTTAAGATACACTTTTAGCCTAGGCCTGCTTTCACAGCCGATAGAAAAAACATGATCCCGTCATTTAAGCACTTCCTTCGTCCATGTTTTAGAACATTATCGAGGTAGTGAAATGTAACATGCAATCAATCAAAATTGATCAGGTTTGTCAGGAAAGGATATTTGACAAAAAGTCATTCACACCTACATTACATTACAAATAACAGATATATGGACGGCTCTACATACAGATGATACCTTTGACCAGTCCTTACTTACCCAATCGAATTTTGCCGTCTTTAAACCTTTCGGCACATACTTGCAATTTGAAATCGTGTATCTCCAAGAAATTTATTTGATGCAATCGGAGGCCACCATGCGAGCCCAAGATTTAAGAACAAAATTTTAGAACAATGTAGTACCCTGATATTCTGGAAATAGGATTGGGTTTGCTTGCCTTTTAAAGCAGCCTCGGATTTTTTGTTTCAGAACTCGTAAAATTTGTTCGTCACTGGTAAAAGAAAATCTACGAATTCCGCAAATTTCGTCCAGCGGGAAACTGGGCTAAATGATGCTGGTAAAAATTGGGCAGAGATATGGATACCACAACTTTCTTAATCCTAAATTATGTGTTTGATTTAGAAGGTAGCTGTTTTACAGTATTTTATGTTAGCTTCGACTTCAAACGACATGCGCTTGCTATCAATCCATGCCCCGGCTTCTTCACTGGCCCAGAAGACAAAACTTTGCATGTTGACAATGGAACTCAAGGTATTTTCTCAGAGTTAAGAATGTGTTGGGATAAATATTTAACAAAGATGCCATCCATACCTTTACGTAACATATCAACTTTGACAACCATCATAAACGTATTGGTATAAACTTCGCAATACGTATCATGCTAGAAAATAGTATTTTGAAACGCATAGCCAATTAAAAATGTATTTTCAAATATGAATAAAAAAATCAAATGCGCATAACATGTGCAAATAAAAATAAAATTATCAGATAAAAATGCAACAGAGGAGATCAAATAAGAACCACACATGTTTAAATTTGCTAATTCTATGAATGTGCCTAAAATTAGCAAATTTAAATTGTAATTAAATAGGCAAATCGTCAATGAAAATAGCAGTTGATTAAATTTTGAAAAGAAAAAAGTAAATAATAAAATAAAATTCTTTCACTAATCGTTTGAATTGCTGCAGGTCTAGATTCGACTATGGTACTCTCAACATTTCACTGATGATGTCATGAGGTTAAATTAACAGGCTAAACAAACCCAGTAAATAATAAGTAAATAATAAAATAAAATTCTTTCACTAATCGTTTGAATTGCTGCAGGTCTATGGTACTCTCAACATTTCACTGATGATGTCATGAGGTTAAATTAACCGGCTAAACAAACCCAGTTTGGGGAATTGGTCCTAATATTNAAATAAAATTATCAGATAAAAATGCAACAGAGGAGATCAAATAAGAACCACACATGTTTAAATTTGCTAATTCTATGAATGTGCCTAAAATTAGCAAATTTAAATTGTAATTAAATAGGCAAATCGTCAATGAAAATAGCAGTTGATTAAATTTTGAAAAGAAAAAAGTAAATAATAAAATAAAATTCTTTCACTAATCGTTTGAATTGCTGCAGGTCTAGATTCGACTATGGTACTCTCAACATTTCACTGATGATGTCATGAGGTTAAATTAACAGGCTAAACAAACCCAGTTTGGGAATTGGTCCTAATATTATCACGTACTCTTTGTACTTGGAAGAGATTAGACGAAGCACTAGTTCATGTCTGCCGGGGATTTCACCAAAATGGGTAGTATATACGGTAGGGTGACCAGATGTGCCAGTCTTGCCCGTTCGAAGGGCAATTCTCGTTAGTATATCTATTTTCATTTTGGGTGAAGCTACATAAAGAACATCGTTGGCTGCACAGCTTTTTTGTGATGGTTTTGTTGCTTGGATTAGACTTGTATTTGATTCACGACAAAAGAAATGAACCCAAACCCGTTAAGTACATTTAAGCGTGATTAACAAATTACTCCCATTGAAAAAAAATGAGAACATCTTGTTTTACTTGAGCATGCGTGTTCTTTGATATTGCTTTCGGAGACGTCAGACGGAAGCTTTTGAGTTATTAATAGCTTGATGTGTACATTCACATTCATTGAGGTTTACTTCGCAAGGGAAGAAACTTTAAAATTGATTAGGATGTGTTCAATTGCTGCCAAGACAAAAGGCAATTAACATTTTGGCAATGCTCATTAAGTTTATATCCTGTTCAACTGAATTAAAATTTGTTATGCATGAGAAAATTATGACTGACTGTTGTAAACATAAACTTGATAATAGAGATTATCCCATAGCACATTAGTTGTTACCTACTTTCCATTGCTCTTTTTCACCAACTCCCCTGGGGCTTGAAAGAGTTCTGACTTGAAGCGAGACCAGCCTTCAGTTTTTCTTCTTTCAAAGCGTCGTACTTGTTCAACTGAAGGCCATTAAATTTTATAAAAAGGTCATTAGATTTAATGTACACGTACAGCAGATGTTACCCTAATAAGCCCATTTTCATTTGATAACATACATAATATCCCTCTAAGGGTACATACAATCAGTCATTTTCTTAATGAACAGCGAACATTCAAACAGCAGAGCTTAAAAGGGGCAAGCATGTGAACTTGATGGTCTTGTAGCCAAGACAAACAATGTCTCGCGCCACTACAAAATTTGTGTAACTCGCAAGATTTTCAGTAAGTGAGAAAGAAATTGACAATCAACCATTTTTCATGTTTTTGGGACCCGTTTTTCGCATGTTATTTTCATGAATTCACAATTTGAAAATTCCTGCGACTTTGGGAACCCTAATCACAACGGGCGGTATTTGTATGTTTCTTGCATGAAGAGAAATAATTTATTGTTGACCAGAAATGCAAGCAAGTCTTCGTGAAATTCTTCCAAAAGAAAATAGATTGTTTAATTTAGTTTACAAGGCTCGTAGCTTGATGCCAGGATAGTGACAAATAATGAACCAATGCCTCACACATGCACAAATCTATATGTAATAAGCGAAAGAAAATCTATTTACAACGCGTCGTGGCACGGATCTAACGTGGTTAACAGTTACAAGGAATATGGTCCCAACTTTGTTCTCATATATACACCCATTTACGTTATGAAATAGTATGCTATCCCATGAACTGTTTGTGGGAAAACGGGGAAAAGAGATTGCAGGCATGTTTTAAGTGCCGTTAATTCATAAAACCTCCTTTTTTCTTCACAACCAACAAATTTGAAGAACCTCTTTCAACTGTCTGCAGTTTGGCAGCCTGAGGCGAAGCACCACCCCTCCTTTCGAGCACCATCCCTCCTTTCGAGCACCATCCCTCCTTTCGAGCACCATCCCTCCTTTCGAGCACCACCCCTCCTTTCGAGCACCATCCCTCCTTTCGAACACCATCCGTTTAGTTTGAAATGACAGTGTACTGTTTGTTATAATCCACAACTCATAAACCGGTACAACAACAACCTTTTTATCACCCAGGCGACTTTGGCCTGTGATATTTTTTGGACTTGAAGTTTGGAATAATATCTCATTCTTTATCAGGAACCTTTTCTCGGTTATAGCATTTCAGTGATGTTTTAGGCAAGTAGAAGCATATGGGCAGAAATCCTAAAGAAGTCTGGTGCACACACTTGCTCCTTATTTAATATTTAAATCTTCGTCGTTCTTGCTTGCGTGCAGGAGCAAATTCATCTTTAATACTGGTGCATTTTGAGCAAAGCCTAAATTCAATACAAATTTTGATATGTGATCAATTCAAAATAAAACTTAAGATTTTAAGTATGGGAAAATGTGACGAAAGGCGGGTTTTTGAAATTATTTAAGTGGGAGACATGATGTTCAGGGATAAAAAGATCAAATTTTTATTGGTTATCAAAAGCTAATATGAATTTATTAGTTACGATTTTCAGATAATTTTCGGAGGCCCAAGGCCCATTACATACATAGCTTTCTCGTTAGACGGGGCCGTACTAACGGTGTTCAGACTTAAGGGCGCACAGCCTTGTGACTATTGCAGTCAATGATCCCCTCTTTTTCTGGGATTTTTATTGAAATAATAAATATGAATGTTGCGCAGATTTCTTTGTCAACAAAAGGATTCCCTTTAAGCGGTGAATAAGTAAAATTGACAAGCAGATGAAAATGGGGGGGGGGTTACAGAACCCCCACAGTCCACTGCGTTGTCTTTTTTCCCTTTTTGATTGTATCGAAGTCAGCATTAATAAATGGGTTCAGAACAAGGGTGGAGCTTGTAAGATTTGACCTAAATGTAAAAGCGTTGGTGTCATTTAAAACTCGCTAATAATGAGCATAATTGTTACTTTCTGCCAGATGGTAAACTAGTGTGTGTCAGGGTGCTATTCGCAGGTTTTGAATAAAAATCTTTTTGTTTTTCGTTAACTCGTGAACAAACCAGCCATAGATTATCTCGAAAACAGCCATGTATGTTTGCATAAAGTAATAATAAAAACAGATTTTTCCGTTGTGTTTAAAGTTTTAGCAAATAATTTACCTTGGAATTGTAAATGCTGGGCAATTATGATGAGTCAGTCAGATTACAGAACAGCAACTCATCCTGATTTGAGAATCTTTAAATGTAGTCGACAGCTTGTTTTAAGTTTAGGAAAAGGTGTCCCGACACCTTAAGAGCTGCGCAAAATATATATTTTAAACCGGATAATATGCATATGTATTCGCTGCTTATTATAAACTTTGCACTTTGAGAGATAGTAAAAGTTGACTGATGTAAAGGTTTCCTTTATGTACGGAGTCAATGTTATGCTGAAATATGCTAGAATGAATGAGTTTTGTATGAGACGCTCAGCATATGTGAGAGGAACTTCAGTGCCGGATACACATCTAACCGCGTCATAGGTAAGTAAGCTGAATCACAGGAGACAAACAATGTTTTGCGCAGACTGCTGCGTGGCTTTTTAACAAAAAATTTCGTCAAAAGACCGTAAAAAGTTAAATGGCGGTCGGAAATACGTTGGAACTTGCATATAATTTCCGACCACCACTCAAAGTCACCATTTCCGGCCACAGTTTTATTTTTAAAGTGTACTGAAGTCGCTACTTTAACCGAATGGTCAGCCAGACGTAAATTTAGTTTTCGTGATACCCTTTCTCGTGTATGGTATTTAAACTGATCCTAGAAAGGATGTTACAGTTTGATTAGGATCCGTATTTCCCCTATGGTCACTAAAGACTTTTAGTACTTCGCAACAGTTTATTTGACCTCTTTTTCTCTATTCCATGATGTACTGTTGCAATTGTTTTGAATTAAGCGCTTATAAGTTACACTTATGGATAAAAGATACTTTGGAAATTGGAACTTACCACCACATGAAATCGGTTTTGCCTCTATTTGAAATCGGTATCAAAAGTATACACACTTTATCGAAGAGCGCTCAAGCATCCAAGTGTTACAAGAAAAAGTAAAAAAAAGCAAGAAACGTTTTATTATTTTATTATATTTCATTTTATTATTTGCGGTTTTATTTATTGCAACGCCTGCCACAGCGTGTGTTATGCTAGCTGGAATTTCGAATTTCGAAGAGATTTTCAATTCGCGGAATGGAATGAAGAGAGTATACATGGTTGGGAAGTAGTGTCAGCCTGCATTCTTTCTACCCGCATTACAAGGGGATCTTGATGCCTGTTTTCCTTCTGCAGACCAATGTTAGACATTTTTCACATTTGTTTGACCTGCCTCTTACCAGTCAAAAAATTCAATTCAGTTCAGTCCGAACCCATTTATTCCAGCTTTAAAGACCAGGTCTAAAATGCAAAACAAAAAAAGCTGTCAAAGGAAAACCAAATAATTAACAGTATAAAATATTTGGTTATGTAAAAGGTTTAGATGTAAATAAAAAGAGAGAAAGATGTAGAATTGGCCGTTTTTATCCGTTAGTGAACTTGAATTTGAAATTTCCGTGTCTGAGTTATGCCTAAGTAATGAAGAAGACGATCTATATTTTTCAGTGAAATAAAAAAAGGGGGTCTTCATTTTAAGTTTGAAAAATCACGTGTAAATACGTACCAAACCCAAATAAATAACATGTTACCCCCGTACTTGGGCCACCCCTGTTGATCTTTGAAAAAGGCTTTGACAACAATTGTGAAGTACACGGACCTCTATCCAGAATAAGCTGCGGACTCGGGGCTTTTTCAGCATCTTAATTGTAACACTTGATTTTCTGCGAATCAACTGTCGTGGTACTTTTTTTCTCTTGTCGGGGTCATTTTAGTTTCTTAAGTGGCTTGCTGGGTGGGCATCAGTGGGTGGTTCATCACTTAGACAAGTGAAAATAGCCTGAGGTTGCCAGTTAGGCTTTCCACACAATCAGCAACGATCAATGGGATTATCGAAGTTAAACCTTTAACGTCATTTTAATTTATGATTAACCTGAAAGATAGTGACCCAGAGTACGAATGATCATACTTGTAAAGTGATTTGTGTGAGTGCAGTTTCCACTGGTCGTCAACCAAGAGGATAATCTGGACAGGGTAACGTTTTAACGATTTGAGTATCTTTTAAGTGCGACGCCTTCTTGAGCAAGCTTCAAGGAAGCTGCGAAGGATTTCCTGATGCCTTGAACAAATCAGAAACCCCAGGAACTCTTTTGACAGTGGAAATGTGGAAGGCGCCTCATTAGCAGTTATATTCTGAACTTTGAAATATATTGGATCTTCAGACAAGTCATCAACATTGATGGGTATCATCAACGGTGCAATTTTGAGAAATATGTCGTAAAGAAGAAAATGCCCTTTGTTTCTTGGTTCTTTCAAAAGACTTAAACCAAGGCCACAGCAAGGACAACATCTTTTGAAAGAAGCAAGTGGATCATGCTGACCAATTTTAGAGACATATTCTGTGTTAAAGGCAACTATGGTGTATGTATATCTTAAAAGAAGCGAAGAGGCAGTTTCAGTCGTAATAGTAAGTTCGTTATTTACCGAAGAGGGTGCTTTCCTTTGAACTAGAGAAGGCCATGTGAAATCTTTTTTTACTGTTAAAGGTTAATAAACTCTTAACATCATAGTTGTAATGTTGACACGAGTGTTTAGGGATCGTTGATTTTTGTGCAGGTTGATTGTTAGCATGGTGTGGAAAAGAAATTTTGATTAATTTTGTGTGAATGTTATGGGGGGGGGGGGTGCGAACGAGTTCGTGTTGTATTGCTTTCGAGTATACCTAGCTTGTGTATTTTCAATACTTGATGAAATTTGATTAAATAAGTTCAACCTTTTTTGACATAAAGATTTCCTCTCAGTAAGCTAATCTCATAATATGACAACAGTACGGATAACATACGAGTGTCATAGGAATGTTATACTACCACCTATAAGAAAGATATAAGAATGCAGAGTTAGTGGTTTACATTCATAAAACATGGGACTTTTACAAGAGATCAAGAGGAACCCCAAGTCTAGCTGTTCTGCATTTGTGTGAGACATTTTTGCTTGAGGCGAACTCTGTTAATTAGACACAAAGAAATATTTAACTTTTAATTTGCAAGGCCAAAATATGAATGGAGTCCAGCCAATTAACCAAAGTTCTGAAATTGCGTCGTAACTATGTAGAGCGTTTATAACACATGTGTATATATATATATATATATATATATATATATATATATAAAAGGGAAAAGACCCGTTTATTAGGCACTTAAGGCATTTATCTCGTAAAGAAAATATTTAAGAAGTTTAAAAATTAAACGAAGAAACGTGATGTACATATGTCTGTATAAATATATATTTAAGGTTTTTTCGTGATATTTGTCATTTGGGTTTACAATACCTAATTAACATCAGCAAATGAGAAAATGTTCCATGCATTATCAGATTACCTTGATCCCCGCCGATTAAAACTGCTGCTGTTTTGGGAGGAAACAAACAAAACTTGGCAGTGGCTCGAAAAGAAATAATTTATTCTTTCTTGTGTTTACTCAAAAAAGATATTGTGTAATTTTTATTTGCTCAGAATTGTTTGTTTCATTTGTCACAGGTCCTAAATTTAATTAATTTTTTTGTGTGTGCCAAAGGTACAAGTTTTGGGTACGTCAATATTTCTTGTAATTACACCAGAATCAAGAGTTTCGTCTCGAATAGTTCATATCGCCGTTATTTTTTACCTCATCGCTTTGTTGTTTTCTTTAAACCCGGATAAACGCGTGTACTGGTTTGGAATCTTGCAGCACTTGGTTTAGACTGAAAAGATCTTAAGAATTTTATTTTTGTAATATTTTGCAACTAACGAGTAAATGGGTTTCAGGGATTCATGATGACAGTCCACAGGTATTTCCTGAGGAGATTTTGAGTGGATTTTGTTGCAGTTGTTGGTCACAGGTGGCATATTAATATCACGCTGTTTTAAACGTCATCTCCCATTTGAAGCCAAAACTTTATTGTTTTCCTGTATCCGGTTTAAACAGCAAATATTTTCAGGGCGCCGAAGTGGGAGACCGTTCGTTTTATTGAAACTGCGCTGTTACGGAAATGGGAATGCATTCTTCCTTTGAAGGATCAATTTGAAAGCTGCAAATTGTTACAGTTTAATGACGCAGGTATACCAGCGTCGTGTCGTCTCATTCTACCTTACGTGCAAGTGGCTTTGCTTTTTACATCGTGCATCAAAGATCAAGAGATGGATGTTGGGTATAAAAAGGGTGAGAGATCTACTCCATACAACCACATTTGAAGGAAACATGTTTCAAGTAAAATATTGTGAATCTGATAGGAATTCTTGCAATCAGCTGGCAAAGTTTATTCGTCAATTTCTTCATTGCTGGACTTGTTATTTTTATTTCCATTATTTCGTGTTCCCCCATTTATTTTCAAAAACATGCTTTAAAGTTTAATCATTGAGCACAAGAGGGTTGTAAAGGGGTTTTCCTCCAGTTTTTTTGCCATTCAGCGATAACGCAATACTTTTTGATCAACGGCATAAAAACACTATGTACGTTCATATTCTTATGGTTTCAGGGTTTTTTTGTTTGTTTCCACAGGTCAACGGAACAGATCTCAACAATGCCAGTCACGATGAAGCAGTTAAAGCTTTTAAATGTTCCAAAGATCCAGTCCACGTTGTTGTCCAACGAAGGGTTCGCCGAGACCCGCCCGAGACGTGTGAACAAGAAATACAAACAGATGTCGTCATCAATGACCAAGCGAAAGAAGAAACTGCTCACAGAATATCGAAGTCGTGTGAACTGACCGATTCTCCAAGTATATCATGCAGTGAAGAAGATTGTGGTGGATCGCAAGCTAAATGCGATCGGAGTTTTGTATCAACGAACGATGAACTTTTAAAACCAATTGAATTTTACGACTCTGCATATGATACACTTTTAACACACAAATCGTGTAAAAGCACGAAAAGCAGCAGTTTTTCGTCGGAAATTACTCGTGATGACGATAATGAAAACGACAATATTGCATTAGACATGAACGGTAATGAATCCACTTTGTTTTTAAAGAAAAGGATAGGTGAAGTGTACTGCGATGTTGCTCGATCTGAGGATAGTTCTGGAAGCTCTATTTTATTTCCGCCGGTACTAGGCCATTCGTCGACAAGTAGTAGTATTGAATTCAAGAGAACTGAAGATGATAGTTCGGTCAATCAAGTCGCTAGACGACCGTTTCGTAAGGATTTGAATCGCTGTTTGTGCGATAGCCCCCAGTCGAGTCCGAAATCAAGCCCAAGGAAATTTGTAAAGAAAAACGTTTTTTATTTTGTACCTGATACTGAGTCAAACCCATTATCACCACTTATTAATAGAAAAGACAAACCTTATTCAAGAACAGATGAAGATCCAAATATGAGTAACAACAAGCTTTCCACGTGTAACGAATTTCAAGATTGTGATAGAAATGGAATGTCAAATGTACTTAATGACATTCCTGAAGGTTACGAATACGAGTACGAGGTAAGTTTTCTAGACTTGTTACTGCAGCTCAAGCGAGTGCTGTGTTGTTGTGATGTGTGTGTGTGCGTGTCTATCTGTCTCTCTCTCCCTGTTGCGACATGCCCTCTTCTATTGCATCCATGTGTTGCGACAGAACGACTGAAGACTTGCATCAGAAAGGAATGTCATATGAAAGTGTACATGCTCGTGCAAATAGTAACACTTGATAGTAATAATATAGTAATAAAATAGTAAAACCTTGTATTATTATTATATTTGTTATATAACCTGTTTAGTTATTATAAAGCAAATCATAAGAAAGAAGCAATTTTTATGTAAGTAATTGCAGTTTGAATAGTGTTTTTAACCCGTCATCACGCGTTCATTCGTCCAACCCGCCTGTTTATTCCACAACAGCACTTGATGACTGCAAGTAAAGTTAGTGCCAAACGATTGATACTTGAACTTGTTAGTGTTTTGTAGTTGATATCGAAGAAGTAAAATAAATAAGCATTTTTTACTGTAGGCTGCAAGTAACCTTTGAATGGTAAAAATATATCCCGACTTCTGTTCTTTCCCTAAGAGATGCAGTTGTTTACTGCTATTCCCTACCTGTGAATGGTAAATTTAGACTGAAGATGTAATCTTCTTCTTCTTCTTTTTTTTCCTTTATCTTCGGGTGCTCTTTGTTAGGGGTCGTCACAGCGGATCATACGCCTCCATTCTGTGCGGTCGAGAGCTTCCCTTCTCACTGCCATTCCCCTCATGCCCTCTTCTATTGCATCCATGTAGCGTCTACTTGTTCTTCCTCTCTTCCTCCGCCCTGGCAGATTCATGTCCAACATTGCCCTCTCGATATAGTTTTCTTCCCTTCAGATCACATGCCTATACCACCTTAGTCTTCCATGCCTTTGCTTCTCGCTCAATCTCCTAACATGTACTGAACCTCTTGAATTCATTTATGATTTTAGCCAGGCGTGTGACTCCAAGTGCCCATCTCAGCATTCTCAGTTATGCCACCTCCAACTCCACTTCATGTTTCTTTCTTGTCGCTACTGACTCGGACCCATACAGTAAAGCTGGCCGCACTACCACCGTCTTGCATATTTTCCCTATCACTTTTTTGGCCTGCCACCACCACCACCAAGATTTTTTGAGTGTTTCTATTTTTAGCGAATGCCCATATGATCATACATGTACCCGTGAGAAAGGTGGGTAAGAATATAGTGTAAATACTCCTCTGTTTTAAAATAATTCTTTTGGTAAATGAATTTCAGAAAACCCCAAAAGAAACCAAGAAATGTAATTCGAGCCATTTTTGCTTCCTTTGGAAATAAAAGGGCGCAAAATCAGATTAAATGACCTGTATCTCTTTCAACAAGTATATGGTTAAGAATTCCCGACATGTTTACAGAGAACATTTAAAGCTCATAAATAGAATTGAATAAAAGTACAGGTATTTCTCTATTTGAGCTTATTACGAATAGCAATAGAAAACTTTGTACAGCATTTTATCTTAAGTGCACTATCTGAAAAAGCGTTTTTATCATGTTATGGGAAGTTCCATTATGTTATCAGTTTGAATTGTTAAGCCTCAAAGTCTTTGTTGCCAAAGCAAGCGATTCATAATTAATTATTATGGTTTTTCTATCTGATGTCATTTTTATAGAATACTGTTGTGACGTTTTTTATTTCGTATTTTTTATTTGAAGGAAATCTCTTTGTCGAAAGTAGATGGTAGGTTTGGTTTCGAATTGTGTTATGGCGGTGATGAAGAAAGCCTTGCCGTTTATGTTGGAGAGGTATGTTTCTGTAAAATGTGCTTTTGCGTGATTCATTTTATATATTAGTGCAATGGTCAATAGCAGTTGCTACTAGTTCTGGCAATCTTCTTGTGTGTGGAAGGTTCCTGAGTTCAAGTGATGTTCGTGGTGTCGTTTTTTAAAGCCAGGCAATATTGTAAGGTGTGTATTTTTTGAAAGTTCGTTGGATCGTGTTGATACGTAGTCAATTAAAACTTGTTTTGTTTTACGAACGAAAGGATCTTTCTTAGTCATACATTCAGCGCTGTAAGGATATATCCTTTCACACGTTGTAGTATTAAAAATACTTACGATGTAAACTGGGTTATGTCACAGGTAGTAAAGATATTGACAACCGTATTAGTGGGTGCGACATCTGTGAAGTTACACGATTGTGACTACTGCAAAATGTACTTGATCCAAGATACACATGTTCCTATGTGCTTTTGTTGGGCTGGTGAATGGTTTTCTCGTTGTTCCAACTAATCTTAACGCTTTAGCCACTTGTTACAGTGAAGAAGAAGTGAAATGATATATGTTAGGGTAGCCTTTAGCCCATTGAACTTGAAGGTAACGGCATGAGATGCCAAATTCAATTTTAGATTGTACAATGTGACCTGGACTTTCTTGAAGGTATTCTGTGGTAGTTTTGACAGGCATTGCGCGTAGGGATGTATGTATATATATATATATATATATTATGTATATTATATATAATTATATAACATATATAAACATAATATGTGTGATTCAGTCTCATTGGTCAATGTTTAAGTGTGATTTTTTTTTTATAACCCAAGCCTCGTTTTTGATTGGCATCTACCATTTTTTGTTAAAATGTTCCCTGTGGCACTTTAACATCGTATTTTGTTTTGAAAACTTTTAAAAGCATAACAAAGTATACTTTGTCTCGCCTGCTTGTTATTAGCACCCATTCATCCCATTTTTCCTCCCATTTTTATTTTTTTAATTTGTTTTTAATTTCTGTTTTTTGTCCAATAGCGAAAAGGAATCTCTTCCCGAACGGGTACTTTCTGACTGGGATTTAATTTTGGTGGATAAGTTAAGCAGTTGGGCTTAGAGGATAATATGTTTTTATAGATAGTGGCTGTCGCTGTATTCGCACGCCCATAATAATATTTCGTTATTTTCGCATAACCATATAGCATTCTTGTTTAAAGTTTAGGTGCTTTTGATTTGCTTATGGGGATTACAATTGGTTATTTTTGGGAAGATCCTTTCAAATAATGAATATTTTTAACGTTTTTTTTTAGATCGAGGAGGAGTCTGTTGCAGAACAGGATGGTAGGATTATGGTTGGAGACCAGATCATCATGGTAAGATGGTTTAGTGCTGCTGCCAGTCGTAATTGTTGAGCTTTCAGGTTTTGAAATAAATATCAGATTGATTCAAGCCATCATCAAGCATTGGCCTTCTAAACTGTTTTGCTTAGTATTGATACAGTTGATAAATAGACACCTACGCCAAAGATTAAAAAGTTGTGTGTGTCCAAAACCAGAATTAAACTTATGTGGTACACAGGCAGAAGCTGCAGTTATGAAAACAGCTGTCAAAATTGAGCACATTAAACAGTATTGCTAAAGCAACCATTTGATTTGCCGTAGCAAGGTCTTAAAAAATGACGTGTCTACAGCAACAGTGTGTCTTGACAGGAAAATTCTTTATTTTTATCTATCAGGAAAGCTTCAGTTTAAGAATGCCATTACGAAAATTACGAGGATATGGTGACTGCCAACTTACGTCGTTGTTCAGGTTAAAGAAATTAATCCGTTTTCAACTTCAAGGAAGGTGGGGTGGGGGGTGCTCGATTTTCTCCTTTTCATCATCATCATCATCATATTCGGTTTAACGTCCATTTTACATGCTAGCATGTGATTTAGATAAAAGACCACTGCCTACGGTACTATTTTGACCGAACTTTCTAATGGTGTTATGTTTTATGAAGAAATGCAGAGTAGGTTTCCGTTTTGTGTGGACTGTGCAATCCTGATAGCAATGGAATTGAAACGCTGGCAAACTACAGTGACTTTCATTTCCTCTTTCAGTTTTCAATTTAAAATTCAATAGGGGAAGCTTAGCTTCTTACATGAGTTTGCCTGTTCATTTACAAGGACACGAGGTCAGGGTAGCCCAACAGCCCTAAAAATGGCTAAATACGAAGTATCACAGAGTTCGGTACTGATTTTTAAATTATGCATAGAAGTCCTGAACACTCAACGTATACAGTTGAACCTCCATTATCCGAACATCGATTATCCGAACAAGATCTTCCGGTCCGGGTAAATATTTACGTAAATGTGTGTTCTAACGTAAATTCATGTACATGTATATCGAGTAAGATGTCGTTTGTTTACGAACAATCAGTTATCGGAACAAATTGTTTCCCGCTTCTCTTGTTCCGATAATCGAGGTTCAACTGTATTAGTCAGCCTTTATTCTTTATTTATCTACTTACATATATGCAAAGACATTTCTTTCTATATCCACAATATGTGTTTTTTTGAATGGACTAAACGCGGAAACTGTTCCTTTTCTCTTTTAGATCAATGATGCACATGTTAGTGTTGTAGAAGATGCTTACCGAATTCTGCAGAATAATAATGATGTAAAATTATTGGTGGCAAGACCGGTGTACGAGGTATTTTGAGATAAGAGTTTTTTTTTATTTTTTTTACTGTAACCCTTGCCTTTTCTGGCAAGCAGCTTCACATTTCTAGGTAGGTAAGTGATTAGACTTTAATACTCTCGGCAAAAAATACCCCCAACGATCTGCCTACCCATTCTAAGTAAAAAAGAAAAAATCGCATTTAGACTACGGGCAGGATGGACAAGTGGCTCGCCACCCCATTTTCGTAGCTGGCGTGGGAAGTTGTTACCCCATGTGGGTAGAGCGCTGTTAAAATCTCTTAATAACGTTTTGTTTATAAATTGTTGCACAAACAACCATCGTCGGCAAATGATGGCCGGGGGTAGTAGATGGGGCTCTTTGTCAGTGGAAAAAATTTACCGAAGCTGGAAGAGAAAAAGGAAATAAATCTCAAAATAAACTAAGTAAAATGAATCGAATACCAACCTTTGCAAGACGAAGTAACTCGTCGTGTATGTACAGCTTTGTCATATTTGATTTAAGCCTTGTTTTTAGTTTGCCAGTAGCGTAAAGTTATCGTTGAACAGGAGCCGAAGATGTGTTTCTGTAAACAAAATCCCAAGTAATTGACTAAACATACCCAGTTATTTCTGTACATTACAACTCGCATCAAGATATGACAGTATAGTACATTGATAAGAAACAGCATAAATAATAAATGACTGTTACAGTTTTGAATGGCATTTACTAAATTCTCGCTTTGACATTGAAATTTAATGGCGAATTTTTCACAGCTTTCAATGTTGCTGGTTATGATGCAGGCAAATTGGATTGTTAAATGTTGGCTTTGCTCAGGTTTTCTAAAGATATCTGCCTTAAATTTTGGCTGGTATTTTTTGTTTGTGTGTTTGTTTTCTTTCCGTTTTATTTACCGGTCAGGTATTACATTACCTTCTTCAAGCGATAGGAAGTTTTAGTTTTTATATATTTTTTTCAAACCAATGTACACCCGAGGTTCAGCAAGTTCTTAGTAAACTTCGAACTTGAAAGTTTTAAAACCGGTCTTGCAAAGGATAAAAAACGTTTATTTGTGATTGGTGGTCATGTTTAATTTTATAGCAATTTGACCAACTTAACGACAAACTTTCACATTCAGTTAAACGCTGAAAACTGTTTTGATTTACGATATTCTGTGCAGGCATAGAAAATCATACAGCAAAGGCTTCAGCAAATTATTAGTCCAATTTAATCGGTATCCATGTCCATGGTGTTGGCGAATGTGTCTCCGGAAGGGCAGAAATTCATGCATTCAAACAAACAATTTAATTAATTATATTCAATTCGTATTATGTTATGAATATTCTCGTGTTTGCAATATTACGGCTTTTGACCAGCAGATACCAAATGGCTAATTCCGAACCCCTGCAAAGATGGTCGAAATGAAATTTATCGAAATGAACTCAAAAGAAAGTAGTATAATTTTGATATAGTATAATCTCGTAGACTAGAATTTTTGTTTTCCCCAGAGGTAAAATTCTACCTGACCTTTTTTGCTTTCCTGTACCTTTGTTCAGACAGGCATAATAAAATCCAGCCAATAAAATTTTAACACCAGGTTTTTCTTATTGTATACATCGGGGCCGCAAGTTTTGCAGCAGGTTGTGGAAGCACGGCCAATAACAAGAAATTTGCCTTACTTGGTGCTTTTGGCGTACATGGCAGGTGCAAAATTACCGTTTTGGGCTGTAGCCAGGATGTTAATTTTATATGGATGACAGGTGAATTTTTCGTCAGTTCCTAAAGTTGAGTGGAAAAAGGATTAATTATTCCTCTCAATACCAAACCATGCAACTCGAGAATTGTGCGTTACAGTTTGACCTTAAAAAATAGCAAGGTTGATGATCCAAAACATTAAAGATTCTGTTCTAAATGTTTTGCTTAACCACCGGTTCTCGAAATTTTAAAAATATTATGTGCAGAAAAAAAGCGTATTGTTTTTTACGAGGCAATACCTGTCAAGAAAAATAGCCATTTTTTGGTTTGTTGTTTGTTATATTGAATAGACAGACGAGTTCTTGCGAGACATGTACGCTTTGTTTTTAATATTAAGCACTGTTTTGAGGCACGTACAACTACAATTTGTTCCATGTGCATGTCATTGCATGTTATTTTTCTTCATCCTGGTTGTCAACATTTCCTGTTGTATTTTTGCTCAGGTTAATTCTCCTGAAGTTGAGGAGGAAGAAACTGATGTCGATCAACTGAACTGCGCTTTGGAGACAGTAAAGGAAGAACAAAGTGGAACTGAAACAACTATACGCCCAACATTGTCTGGCAGTGACAATCTGAAACAGTCTGGACAGTCTGACCAAACGGTCAAGGACGAAAACATCATCAATAGCAACATGAAAAGCGAAGCTGTCCAATCTTCTCCTTTTGTCGTACCATCGAATAACAAAGTCATTA
Source organism: Morbakka virulenta (assembly GCA_003991215.1). NCBI lineage: Eukaryota > Metazoa > Cnidaria > Cubozoa > Carybdeida > Carukiidae > Morbakka > Morbakka virulenta. The sequence goes on from RDPX01000019.1 coordinate 3,856,690, forward strand.
CATTAAAACATGATAATACACGGGATAAGGAGCATTTTGAACACAAAGATGATCTTAAGAGTACTTTAAAAAGGTATGTTTTGGCAAAACTACGTGGTGATAGTGACAGTCGGGTTAACTCGAAACTTCAATGTAGTAAAGAATCTGTTCAGCCCGAAAACGCTCGAAGGAAGGATGCGTCACTTCAAAAAGGTCAGATATTTCAGAATTGTTCGGCTTTTGACAGTGACGAAGGACACACAAAATTTGACAGTATCCCAAGGCATGGTGATATAGCGTGCAAAGGAAAGAATAATACGAAAAGCGCAAACGGAGAAAAATCCTCTATTAAAAATAGTAAATCAATGTTTAGTTCAAACGGTAGTTTGCGCTCGGCACTGAAGAAAGGAGAAAGTAAAAACAATTCAAAGAAACAAGTTAGAGTAGATAATAAACCAAATTGGACAAGCACTGAAAAACGTGTTTGGGAGGAATTTAAATTAATTCAACATATGGAAGCACAGGAGAATAAAGCCATGGTTTGGGGCCAGCCTGATCAGGAACTAGAATGGAAAGTCAGGCGGTCTAAAGATGGAAAGCATATTTACATAAGAAAGCAGTCGAAACCTGCGAAGGCAAAACTATTAAAAGAGCGTGCGCAGCGAGTTGCCGAAGAGCGACGAGGAATAACTACAGATGAAGAAACACAATCGGTTTATTTAGGTAAATATTGGACTAGAGAAGAGAGAAGACGTCAGTTGAATAGGCAACGTGAAAAACGAAGACGTCTCCTTCAGCGTATAAATGAAAAAAACTCAATAAATGGCGCAGAAGCAGCTATTGCCGAAATAGTACAACGAAATATGACATCGCCGGGGAAAATATTTGACGATTTCTTTACTGTAGAAGAGATTTTGATGCAACGAAATCGTGATGGTATTCTTGAGGGGCCAATTCAGGTTACCACGGTGTAAATGTAATTAAGTATTTCACCGCCAAAGCTAAGCATCCAAGTACGATTCTACCGAATGTGGCTATTTTGCCTAGAGCTATCAAGTGCAATATTTTGAATTTGGTTGGGATACGTCGACCGCATAATATGCAGTGGAACAAAATGGTGAGACATGGATGTTTGGTATCGTCGTTTCAATTTTTAAACACTATTCTCTCTCGTAAAGTAAGAATACATTTTAAGACTGCCAGTTCCTGTGAGTGGCATTGTTACAATTCTTACATCCGTTATGCTGATGAATAGTAATGTTTTAGACTGCTGAGAACGGTAATGTTTATTGAATTCACTTCCAGTTTCCAATTGTACTTTTTTTAAAGTCAGTATGGAGTTTGGAGAGCAAGGTGCTGTAGGTATGTGATTATAAATGCTTGCCTTAAATGCGCTTTTGAGACAAAGTATTGGGCAAATTTGCAACTGGTTTTCACAAACAAGAAAACTATATGGTTCCCGGGGTGGCTGGTGACCAGGTTGATACCCATGCTATTGTCGGTGTCACTACTTGATCCTTGTTACAATTATGTTTCTCTTTCTGATATAGAGGATATTCTTATATTTAAAGTTGTGTTTTATAGTACTGTAAGATCACAAGGTTTGACCATTAATAGTTAAGCAAGTATTCTAGCATTGAAAGCAGTTAAATTTGGACATGAATAGATACTGGTGAAAGAGTGTTATAATTATTCGATATGTGGGAGCATAACCAAAAGCATTATGCATAAATTATTAATAGAAAAGACGTTTGGAAATAGGTTGATATTTGTTATATTGATGAAATTGTAAGCTGTGAAAGTACGAAACTTGTAGTATTCCTGATAGGTGTACTTGGTAAAGTGGTTGTACATTTCATTCGATTTTCCATATTTTATTAGTGTGTTTGTGCGGGGGTAGGCTATTTTTTAGTTCCAGATATATAATTTAGATAATTTGGACCCGTGCTAAAATGTATCGGGACGTAGGTTTGAAATAATAGGTATGCCCCGTCATTCTGCATCTTTGATCAAATCGTACTGTTGCCAGATAGTAAGGGTTGCACCAATAATGCGTTTCTGTCATACAATGGACCAGTGTGCCGTCATTTGTGGATGCGGTTGCTGCTTATCCTATTATGCATCGTCGCCATTCTTGATACTTGTTTCGGCCTTTTTCTAATTTTATTCGAAATTCAGAAATTGAGACTTCTTAAAACATATTCTGTTCCACTTTCGAAATTTAAATGTTAAACGAAAAGCAGTGTATCTACAAGTGACAGTTTTGAAATGTTTACAAGAAATCGTTATTTTTATGTTGCTGCTAGTACAGTGGTGTTCTTTGATTACATTAGTAATTGTTAGTTAATATAAATAATTGTATAAATATGAAGGGCTGATGTTGCAATTGCTCTCTTGTCGCATTCCTGTGCATTGTTACGGGATAGCTCGCCAAAGTACGGGCTCAGATTTTGGCGTTTCTGATAAATTTTTATTATTAGTTAATACAAGCTTAGTTTTTGAAATGTATTGTTACGACTGGATATCTGATGGGGCAAAATTCCTAGTAAGGTCACCTCATATTGTGAAATGCTGTGTAATTAGACTTCGGTTTCTTGCCATCATTTGTTTAGTGATCGAACTGTTTTTGGTGATGCACCGGATTGGTCACTATGCCACCCACTGTTCTTGTAGTGGAGTAGCAGAAACATTATATACAGTGTAACGTCATTGCAATAGTGGTTCCTCCAGAAAAGAACTGTAGTTAGAAATCATCTCAGGGGTTTTTGTTACAGCAAACTACGTTTAAAAAGGATTGTAACTTGTAAGGAATAACGTTCGGTGACGGGTTTCGATAGCACCAAGGCGCAAAGCGGATTTCTCTGCCGTTTCTGCCTGTAGATAAATAGCATATTTTCGTTGTTGTTTAAAAGTATTGCTACTTACTGCTACTATAAAACACACTGATTTATTAAGAGAGCTTTGATTAGAGTTTCTGGTGTACATTACAAACGCAGTGTTCACGAACACCGTCATTGAAACATTGGCTTTTTTATTCAGAATTAATAAGGTATAAAGCACGTAATTTTTCTCAAGCAGTGCGATAGACCCACTCACCTAAAATTATGCTGTCTTTTTACATAGTTTTTCGAGGTAACGCGTTGGTACTCAAGGGCATTTTTGGTAGAGCATGAGGGTCTTCCCTGCGGCAGTAGGCCTTGGTAGCTGAGGTAGGAAGGGGGAAGGAAACGTGCACTCCGTTGTAATAAAATGCACGTTCACACGATTCTACAGGAGGATGCAAAATTTGATTTCTTGATTTGTAATTCGTACAGCGTTTTGCTTTATATAACATTTGGGCAAATTTTTTATCATTCAATTTCTTTCGATGTGTTTTATACATTCACATTATTTTGAACAGTCTGCCATTTGCCGACTGCGTACAACCTCGAACTTTCTTAAATTATTTTCACGACATCGCCGATTTCAGGTTATTTAAAGTTTTGAAGTAGTTGACGACAGCCAGGAGAAGGAAAATGACATTTACGTTATATATGGTCTTTTTATAGTATAACAAAACAGACCTTGTTTTTGTACATATATGTTGTGCATGTGTTTCAGTTATCTGTTAAATGTAATTGAGCGGATTAATTGGATTACTTATATGAAGTAAGTTAAAAGAATTGTATAAAATTGTAATACAAGTGTTTCAATACCACTGACCGTTGTGGTCTTCTTAACAAATAAAAAAACTGTGATCTGTAAATAACTGTTTAGTTTCTAGAATTTGTACTCCTCTATTTCGTCTTGCACGCAGAAAACCTCGGAGCCAATCTTGTTTTTATTGAAGGTAAAAATATCGCCGTTTGAGTCTGTTACATTTTTTGTGCCCGTTAATGCAGTAGTTGTTTTTCCTCTTGGGCCAATTTTAATGATGCAACTACTTAGCTTTTTTTATCTGTGCGCCTGCATATGGCAATTAAATAACATTTTCCATTCTACAATTGCAACGACAACCGTTTTTTGAAATGCGTACTATGAAACGACCGTTACCCACACAAATCTAGCGAAAGCTACATTTGTTTTTCTCCAAAGTTCCGGACCCCTTGCTTTTTACAGGAGTTGGAAAGTGACCCTTGGCCTGACGATTAGGGTATGTTGTACCGGATGACGAATGAACTGCCAGGTTCGATGGTATGTGGTTGCAAGCAAGTATGATCATGAAAATTCTGAACTTTAAAGACCCAGAAAAAGCCATAGATATAAGATCTTTATCGTGTCTTGAGACGTAAACTTTTTCTGAGTTACGTTTCGAGAGATGCTTATTTCCCATCGTCAGGCTACTGAAGTGACCGAGTGCGGCTGCTTTTTACTTTGGCATTGCGGAGCTGCGTGCAGATAGAAATCGTGTTGTTTTGAGTAGTGGCTCCATACTCGTGTTGTGTTTGTTTGGTTCTTTCTGTATTGCAGAAAGACAATTTCTGTAAGGGTGCAGGATGCGCTGTTGAATGGATTACTCTAGTGTAGGGAATGGATTGGTTTTTTTTCATTTTTCTTCTGCTGATTTTCTTCCCTGTAATCCTTTAAATTTCCCAGTTGAAGGTGTAATCTCGTGTCCAGCAGTGTTCGGCTATTTCATGGTTCATGGTGTCACCTTTTTGAACAGCGTTCGTGAACAGTGTTCTGTTACCCACGAACCCAAGGAACGGTTTGATTCTCCAAGGATGCTTTGAAGTCCTTACATTTTGGTCCGAAAACTACATTGTTCGTCTCTTCAAGTGGGACTGGGACCTTTTGTTTTGACAGAATCTCCTTTTAGGTGACGTCGTGAAGAAGGAGCATTTAACATTGTGTTGTCTGAGGGTTAGTCTCTGGTGCTCATTGATGTTCTTCACCAGAGGCAAACTTGTACTTTTCAGAGGTTACTTGTCTTCATGATTGTTTGATCCGTTGGTGAGTTAATGGTCAGTGTGAATTTGTTTCAAGTGGATAGTAAATGCTGCAATCTGCTTGCCTCCTTACTGGGACAACCAGAAAGGCTATTTCTTCTTCCTTGATGATTGCGAAGACATCCTCGACGTATCTTTCGCAGACAGTTGACCCTTTGTCCGCTGTTGCCCTCCTGAGATAAAACCGTATCAAACAGAACGAGTGGAATTAAAAGCGATTCTTGTACGGAAAGTATTACAAAGCCTACAAAGGGGAGTGTATGCTTGCGGTTTGTTTATGATGACCAGACTTTAATAAACACGAAATTTTTTCCATAAGGAGGGGGAAAGTTTGCATAGAAAGCCGACGGATCCATCTAGATTGATTTTCCTTCTTGGGTAGAACTGTTGCACATTTTAAAAGAAGCTCTGCAGGAAGAGATAGAGTTGAAAGTAGACACATAGAAGCTGGCAATCCCCTTAAGTACTTTTGAACAGGGGATCTTGGAAACCGATATGCAAAAGTAGGTTCGAATCAGCGATGGTATGGTTTTCAGATGGACAAGGGTAATGTTAAGGGCAGACAGATAGAGAAATGAAAAAGCCGAAACCAGCATATGGTTCATGCTGTCTTAACAAATATTTCTATTCATTAGAAGGGAAAATAAGATATAAGTAGAAGTATTAATAAATTAGATTTCTTTTTCACTTTGTATTTTGCCGTTAATAAATCTTTTCCTCATTTTAAACCTTGGTTAAAGCTGCCTTTCATTTGATTTCATTAAAACGCGAGATCTGTTTGCAAACACTTTTTTCGAAACTGTATAAGTAGATTACAGCTGACCAATCTTAGTATCCTAAAGCCACAGTTTGAAGAACAGAGCCGATTGCCTTGTACGCAATGCGCACTGGTTGGAATCGAGCTGACGTTTTTTTTCTTTGCACAAATTTAGTTTGTTTTGAGATGCTTCCTCAGAAAAGAAATTTAGACATTTCATTAAAGAAACACAATTTTTTGACAAACCAATGTAATTTGACTGAAGTTGCTGAAATTACAGGTTGATTGTAGCCTATACCACCAGCAACCTTGTTTCTCTATATCAAAGTTTCTTAACAACAGGTCGGCCAAGCAGTGATCATTACACTTCTCAAAGTAAAAAACTTGGCCACCTGTCAAATCAGAAGAAATAAGTCAGAGGCAATCATCGACAAGAGGTTAGCCCGGCAGGAACATGGTGCATGGAATGATACCAAATAAATGAAGTAACTCCCGTCAAGTGACATTAATATTAACCAGAGGTAAGTGGGCTTAGAGGGTAAGCATTCTCGATAGCGAAAAATCCTTGATCATAACAAGGATTAGGCAATTAGAAGCTTTTATCTGGTCCATCTTGAAGTATGCGTGTAAACATGGAACATACGAAAAGAAGAAAGGAAAATTTATGGTTTTGAGCTTTGGTGCTACAGGGGAGCAAAAAAGTTGGAGTGATAGGAAAATTAAAGACAAAGTATTATGGTGGACGAGCACAGAGAGGGAACTACTACACAGAATAGAAAGCAACAACAAATGGTATATAATTAAGAAACAAAACAATGACGAATAACTGGAAGAATCAATGACACTAGGAACAGAGGGAGACATTATAGAGGTTGCTTGCAGCTGGACAGGAGCTGCGAAGTGATTTAAAGTTGCCGAGATAGGTAGCAGTGAAAGTCCATGATTGCCCAAGTTCTAAGGCATGATCTCTGAAGAAAACGTGGGATAGAAACTGCTTTGTTTTGTACAGGACCATAAAAAGTTACGACTTAAAGCAATTGCTTTACAGTAGCTCAACGTAACAGATGGAAATGTCATTTGTGTTATTTGTTGTGTGACCATAAGAAGAAGATGGCGCCAGCCTGACCAGGAAAGCTTGATTTTTGATTCCGTAACATTCTGTGACAATTTTGTCTTTTCTGAGCTGGATTGTAGCAATCGTTGTGAAACAGCATCTTTGACAATTTTTAAAACTGAACGCCGCGGTTTTAATTGGCAGCACTCGGATTTGTTCCTGTATTACAGTGCAAAACACTCAATGATTCAAAGGAAAGGGCTATTCTTCAGTTTGGAAGGGCGGATACACACAGGACTCTGAACAACATTAAAGCTTCCATGAATACTAGCCTCCCGTAATTTAGCTCCTCTTTCAAACTTAGAAATTAAGTGACAGTTCAAAGTTACACTTCTAAAAATTAATAATATTCAGAAAGACGGTCAGAGTGTTTATTTATCCAGTTTATGTAAGGTAAGTTTTTTCAGTAACTTGCTTTTTATGGAAATCACTCCTTGGACTTTAGAAGAGTTGTAAAGAACCTACTGTTACTAAACTGATTCCAGCTAAGTACTTGTGTTCTGAGCATGACGTTAAACTGCAACCGTTTATGGAGTTTTGGCGTAGGGTAACAAGGCGTCCCTTGGCCCAACTACTTTCAGGTCTGGAGTAACTGTTAGCTTTCCCTGTGACTCTAGCGTACAAGGTTGACGTCTGGCGCGGGGTGATCCGTCTCAAAGAAAGAAAGGACTCTTTAGCCTTGGTTTTCATTCCCTTCTGCTGCCATGCAGATTATGCTTTTTGAGGCAAAGTCTACTAGAAGCAGTCAAATACGAAAAAACGGGGAAAGTGATTTGGGTGTTCACTAGGGAATACACAAGTATAATCATGAATCATGAAACTAAAGGAAAAATCAAGAACGACGTAATGGGAGCATTGCCAGAGCAGATGCTATTTCGTCCGCCCGATCTTGTCTCGTCAGACAGGTACAAGTGGTCCGTCATTAAGTTACTGTTCGCATAGGTCACATAGATGTGTGATCGTACAGATGAAGTACTCGATTTGGAGAGAGCTTTTTACTCAGAGGTGCGTAATAATTAATTAGACAATTATATACATGAAAATAACATTTTTATCAAATTCCAAGCTAGCTCAATATTGTAGAACATTTAATGATTTAATTCAGTATTTGGCATTTGAAATCAAATGTCATGTACTGCATTAAATTTCAAAATTTAATCTTTTTCACACCCAATTTTACAAATTTTTCATTATTTTTCTTTAATCAGATAGGAACAAAAAACACAGAAGGTAAACAAAGAGTTGCTTTTCTACTCACAGAATTAAATTAACAACGTCTAATTTATCATAGATTATGTGGCACAAAATTTCGGAGTAAGAAGTGCTATGTTACAACAGCTGGGACTTTCAGAGTTTCCTCTAGCCTGGTTTGTGAAACAAGTATTATTAAAAAAAATGCAAATATTTGCGACTTCGTGTATCCTGAGATACAAATTTTACACGAAACTTTTCAGAAAAAGTTTTGATAGAAAACTCGACACCAGGTCAAAATACAGTGAATAGAAAAACTGGTTTCCCCCCAAAAAATTTGTATAGCCTTGAGTGCCAAAACAAGGAACTAGCAAGGAAATAGTTTCCACAATATAAATATTTCACATTAGGGGATGATGCATCAATCAGCACGGGGGGGGGGGGGTTTGAGACCGTGGAAGGCTACTGTCCTGTGAGAGATAAACATGAGTTGATTTCAAAGACCCAAAACCTGATTGCAGTAATAATAGATTTTATGTCGCTCAAAATATTTTATTTTTCAAGTTTTTCATCATGTTCACACGTCTAAAAGTATCCCTTTGGACATAATTGAGCTCCTTTTCACACCTGAGACCTAAGGAACATGAATTAAAGCCCTTTCACTTGTAACTTTAAAGCTGCACATAATAATTACCTTGTAAATTATGTTGAGGGCAAGTGTTGATAGTAACTTGACTTCACTTACGAGGTTTTAAGAGATTCTAGAAGAAACAATTGTCAGACATATAAATGTACGAGGACTAAATACTAACTACAAGGACCTTAGCACCAGTTGGCGATTTGTTATTGTGTGAAAAAAAACGAAATCCTGTTTCCATCAATTTGAAATGTGTTTCCAAAGCTAAGTTTAAAAAGGCTTTTTAAGACTTCAAATGTTTTGGTAACCACAGATAAAGTATGAGAAGCGACCAAAACTCACTTTATAAGACCTGGATTATTCAAAAGTAATCAAATTGACTAAAGCATTGCTAACATAGTGTTTAAAAATGCTGAATCCAAGCAGAAAAACTGAGATAAACGGCCACTCTATTTATAGCCCAACGCAAGGTGGTAGTACAAGTAGTTTGCTTAGTGGCTGGCCTAAAAAAATTATCGATGCAATCTCGTAATGTTAGCCATTTAAATTTAACTTTTGTTCTCTCTTCTAGTTATTTCTTCTGGTCATATGTTTTCGTGTCTTGTTTCAAGATTCGCACGTTTCTTTGCAAGGGGTTTTGTTGTTACTGTGTTTAATGCAATTCATTGTGGATAGACTGACATTACGAAGCTACTGACGGGTACACGATTTTATATTTTTACACGATATGATATTTTTACACGACATGTTATTTTTACACGATATTATATTTTCACACGATATTAAATTTTTACTTTTGAGTTTATCTGCTACACAAAATTATGAAAATCGTGACGATTCCTTTCAATGAACCTCTTGTAAGTTCACATCAACAAAGAAAGATTGTTTATCATGCTATCATACTGGTTTAAAAATTAAGGGCTTTTTTATTGATGACACCCCTGAAAAACAGTGAGGGCACTACTTCCACCTTTTACTGATATCCATCTATGAATGACCAGATTATATATCAAATACGCCTTTCGTCGTTTGTCGACATTGCGCTAAAATCCATATATTTAAGAGTTTGTAAGATCAGTTTTTCGTTATCTTCCTCCATCTTATTCTGTCTCCAGCTTGTTGTTCTAGTTTTGTATCTCCAATTTTGGCAGGCCTTTCTCTGCGAATTGTGCATTAGTCATTGAGATCAAGGTGGTTTCCGGTCTGCCTCTTGGCTTCTTTGTAGTTTTCAGACCCTCCGCAAGGGCCTGTTTTGCCGTTTTTTTTCTGGCAGGCGTAACATGTGTCTTAGCCATCTGAGTCTTCTTTCTCTTNAAAATCCATATATTTAAGAGTTTGTAAGATCAGTTTTTCGTTATCTTCCTCCATCTTATTCTGTCTCCAGCTTGTTGTTCTAGTTTTGTATCTCCAATTTTGGCAGGCCTTTCTCTGCGAATTGTGCATTAGTCATTGAGATCAAGGTGGTTTCCGGTCTGCCTCTTGGCTTCTTTGTAGTTTTCAGACCCTCCGCAAGGGCCTGTTTTGCCGTTTTTTTTCTGGCAGGCGTAACATGTGTCTTAGCCATCTGAGTCTTCTTTCTCTTATCTTTTTGCTCCATTTCTTTACTTTCAATCTTTCATATAGCTCTTCATTCCTTATTTTCTTTGACCATTTTATATTTAGCATTTTTCTTATGAGACTTCTTTGGAAAGCATCAATCTTTTTCTCACAGTTCTTGGTCAGAGTCCACAGTTCGCTATTATATAGATATATGCTTTCCACATAGGTGTTGAAGTGTTGACCAGAATAGAGAGAACAAAACAGGTATGGTCTGGCAAAAACCACCCAGTTCACTGTGGATACCAAGGCTTACGAACCGCTCCCCCCAAATTAGTTGAGAGTCGAACTGAGGAAACTCCAGTTTACCCTCTGAGAATGGAATGTGCACAGAACCAGAGAGTTAACAGGTTTTTAAAAGGTTAAGAACATATTAAATAAACAAACTCAAGGGACTGATAACGTTCTACGTATTTAACACCAAACCCCATGTCTTTGGCTTGTTTGTCAACAACAAAATACCACCAGGATGACGTTAGTTCATGTAGCTTTTTACGTTCACGTTTTAAATTTGTTAAAGTTAACATCCTAATCACTGGACGAAAATAAAACTGTTGTGCTCAACGAAAGGCATGATTTTCATTTCTGAAATCTTGTTCCATTCATAATATTTTTAAAATACTTTTAAAATATTTTAACTTACAACAGCAGAAAGATGCCTTATTTCAACACGTGTCAGCGAAACCTGACATTCTTTGACAACGAGAATTAGCCTCTCTTTTTTCAAATACGATGGGTTGGTTGTTTTTTTTCTTAAAACGTAAAATCTCATATTGAACTTTGTCCTACTCTTGTTGTTCCTCTTGCAGATTTAGCTTGAATTCAAAATAATGCAGTGACAGATTTTCCGTTAATTTTCCGCTCAAGGAACCAAATATACTTTTAGTGAAAATAAATACCGGGCAGGGCTTGAAGGTCCTGTAAAAATTACTATCTCCATCAGAAGGAAAAATCTTTTGTACAGATACTGTCCGTTTTATCACCTTAGAAAAACAAATTTAGATCTATATTTCTACTACTACTACTACTACTACTACTACTACTACTACTACTACTACTACTACTACTACTACTACTACTACTACTACTAATAATAATAATAATAATAATAATAATAATAATAATAATTGAAAAGCAACCGGAAACAGTACTGGATAAAATTGACATAGAGCAAGAGCAACATTTCCATGTACAACACGGAGAAATCGATCACTGTACGTTGCTTCAGCGGGAGCAAGAGATAAACGTCCGAAAGTGGCAGTTACAGACAGCTGAAAAGCAACGCCAATAAATTGCTTGCAATACACCTCAGGAATGTGAACATCATACCGGAAATAACAGATACGTATATGCAATGGGAAAAGAGGTCATTTATATGTTGGAATAGCTTCAAAAAACAAATGGAGCCAGGAGACAGAAAACGAGTGAAGGAAACAGGCGAGAGCGAGAACTCAATTTGGAAATAAAAGAGCTAAAACAAGGCATTGCGAGAATAAGCCACGAACTCCACATAAGAGAAGTTAGGGAAAAGGCTTCAAGAAAGGAGAAGGTCATCATCCAAAAGTTTAAAGGAAAGCTCAAGGATGTTACTTTGGATTCAAGTTAACGGAGGATTCCAAAGGAACAGTGGCTTGATAAATTCGATGAAAGAAGATCAAGATGAAGAAATACTTCAAAGGGAGATCGGAAGTCCATGATTACATTAGGTATCAGTGAGATCAGAAGAGTTTCTTTAAGAAGCTAGAAGGAACTGATGCACAAATGGGTAAAATGGATGATATGGAGAAAAGTGTGGAGTTTCAAGAAGGGATCTGGGAAAGAAAAGAGAGAACACCAAACCTATCATGGATGGAAGAAGTGAAAAGAGAGCTCAGTGAGAAAATAAATTGTGGCAGAAGACTTTGACGTTAAGGATGACAGGCTCCAGAAGGAAATAAGGAAAAGCAAGAAGTGAACAGCCCCCTGAATTAAGGGTATACAGAAGCTGGAAAAATTTCCTACCTGCTCAAAAGGTGTTGGTAAACGCCTTTTGAACAGGTAAATAGAACAGTGCATAGAACACATAGCTTGTTTGTGGATGACTTGAAACAAGACCAGGGGTATAAACACTTCGGCTGTTCCTCTGATGAGATACGGGGCGGGTGTTCGCAACTGGAAGAAGGACGAACTGAAAGAAATGGACAGGTGGACAAGAAAGCTTATGGCAATGAAGAGAGCATTGAAGCCGAACAGTGACATGGCACAAATTTATGTGAAAAGGCAAGAGGGATAACGAGGATTGTTGGCAGTAGGACGCACTATTAGAACCGAAGAAAATAGGCTGTCATGGTAAGTAAAGAATAGTTTGGAAGAAATGCATAGAATGGTCAAACCCCACGGACAGTTGCGGACTGAAGAAAGGAAAGAGCCAAAGGTTTTTGAAAACGAGCATAGCAATGGAATGATTAGTGACTGGCATCAGGAAAATATGAATGGACAGTGTCTTAGATATATTGAAAGCGCTGATTGGGAGTGGTATTTGTGATGGCTAAGCAATGGAGACCTGAAAGTGACTACTAAATCCCTAATGTGTAGTCCCCAGGAATTGAAAGTTAAAACAAACGACATCAAATACTATATTGATAAAATTGCTAACTCCCCCCTATGAAGAATGTTGGCATAGAAGGGAAAACTGTAGGCCACATTGTAAGCCAATGTTCCAAAATGACACAGAAAGAATATAAGCGTAGACATGACAACTATGCAAGGTACATACACTATATGCTATGGGAGGGTGCTAAGATAGAAAGAGGGGATACATGGTATTCTCACAAACCAAAACGCATGTTTAGAAAACGATGAATACAAAATATTATGGGACATGATAAACCATTGTGTTCAAGTCATAGAGGCAAGAAAACCAGATATTTTACTTATTAACAAAAGAACAACAGTAGCAAAGACTATTGGTATTGCTGTGCCCGTGGACTCAAAGTTTGATTAAAAAACAAAAACAAACAGAGAAAATTGAAAAATATCAAATATTAAAAGATGCAATTGTAACTCTGGAAGTTAAAGGAGAGCTATGTTATACCGATGGAGCTCTAAGAATGGTGAGTAAAATGTGATGGATATCTGAAGCAAGTGGAAATGAACATCGGATGAAAATAATATACTAATAAACTTTTTCGAGTATAGTACGTATCCTCAGGAAAGTCCTGCCCATCTAGCCCCCGGTGAAAGAAGTCTTGAAACCTTTGATAACTTGCTGTCACTGCTTTCAAGACAAATAACAGTGAACAAGACTCGAGATCAAGCGAGTGAGACAGACGCAACCAGACGAAAATGGATGAATGAGCAGTTCTGCGAATGATAAGAGCTCGTTCATCAGCATGAAGATGGATACTCTGGATGTTTTCGAATAAACTCCATCATCGACCGTTTTGAAAATAACCCCTTAAAGGTGGGAACAGGGGGTCTACAAACCGCTTCTGGTTTTATTTGGATATGGAAAGGAAAGGAACTTCACATTTTGTGAGGTCAGGTTTGAAATGTAACTTTACTGTGGACACCCCTTCCCCTTCACCACTAAGCGTTGTTGGAATGGTTAACGTCTTTGCTTTTATGGAAAATTATAAAGTTTTGGTGATTCAGTTACTGTAGTTGTAATCAATAATTGGTCTGATTGGTTGTTTGACCTTCGGGATACTCTGTTTGGCCGTTTGTCAGTTTTTACAATGACATCAATATAAGTCTCGTTTAGCGTATTTGGCCTCTTCCTGATGTTGATCAATAATTCACAAAGAGGAAAGATGGTACTCTACTTTGAACATTGAAAGACCGTTAAGCTGTTGTTTTTCAAAATTCATTTCATGTTAAGACCCCGCTGAAAAGAAATTTAATTTCGCTTGAATTGACTGGAAAGTAATTCCCTGATAGTTTGACTTCGGATTAACACAAAGTCATTATTACAAACAGTTCTTTATTTCCCTCAACAAAAGCTTTCTGTGGTTTTGCTGTCCGTTGTCATTCCTTGCTTTCAGCTTTGCGTGAAGAACAGCTTAATTTCTAAAGTTGGTTAAATATTACCAACACCAAGTTGTACAGGCTTTTCCTAAAAAAAACAAACCTTTGTTCACGTTTGTACCAACCACTCTTTTAAAATTAATAACCTTGGCTTCTGCTTACTTTACTAACTGTGCCTTTCATACGATTTTCAGCTGCCGTTATACTGAGCCAAGGTTTTATTTTGCAGATTGTCTTATCAAAATAGAAATTAGACCGATGAGTGCATCTTATGGACTCATGAAAGTTACTATTCAAAATCAATATTTTATTCATAAAAATTAGATTTAGACCGTTCTTCACACATTTTAACACCTATAAATTTGACAGCCTGACAGGGAAGGCAGCTTTTGATTTTCACCAAAAGGATAAAAGATATCTGATAAATATTTTAAAAAATTAAAAAAAGATATTGGTGAAAATATTTCAATTAGCCCCGAAAGTTTTACAAATGTTTACAAGTTCCAACTTGTTTTCTTAAATACTAATGGACATATTAGGTTCTGAATGTCATGGTCGTTTCTTTTTCAACGTAGGAGGTCACAAAAGACTCAACCATGTAATCCATGCAACAAACAAGTGTGAATATAAAAGTTGATAAAAACTCGAGAGTATATCTATTTAATAATAAATAGTGCATGTCGGGATAGGATATGTGGGAATAACCGGATGACTGTGGTTAAGTACGAATACCTTTGAGGTTTTAGCTTGAGCTCATTGACTGTTGTGTATGTTTTTTAGGAGGACAAAGGAAAAGCTTTCAAGCTAAGATCCTGTCGTTAAGCGTTAATCCAGTGGCGCCTAGTGCATAAGGGCCACAGGGCCATTGCCCAACTGAGCGATTTCAATAAATTTATTTTTACATTTGTGTATGACTTGACTGTAGTTCATTTTATTTGTATTTTACTCAGAGACGGACAATACACACTTTTGGAGACATTGGAATAATTCTACCACCATGCACCAAGTCAGGTCTTAATAATGTATATCTTTCAGCTGATTGTTTTCCTTTGCATAAATAACACATATAGCGATTCATTCCTACTTTTCGCGACTTGGAAGGTGCGCCAATATTCGTTTGCCCCAATTGAAGGTGCATGTGCTTGTGTAGTTTGGAAATGAAGTAAGTGAAAACAAAAGATTAGCCATTAAAATAGGGGCAAGATCGAATATGCACATACTTACAGATCACAGGGATTCAAGGCAATGCTTTATGAGCGATAAATTTCCAACAGCGTGCGAAACATCAAAATAAGCTGTGTCAATAGCCTGCCAGGTTTCTTTTCAGGGATAAGACCGCGTACACAAAGGTTTTAAGTAAAACAACTCAGCTAGATAAAAGGATAAAAATTATATGAACTTTAAACTGAAGATATAAGTCTCACTGGTATTCAAACTTTTATTGGATTGTGGGCTGCAGGCAAATCAACAAAAGGTACTGCCTTCCCTGTTTTCTAGTTGAGGGGAAAAATATCCCAAAAATAGGCAAAGAGAAGGAAGCACTTTTCAGAAGAGATGAAATAAGCACAAACATCCGCTTTGCCTGAGATATTGAGAAAATCCTGCTGTAAAGGAGAACAAGAAGTCATTTTTTGTATTGAAGTTGCATCTTGACCATGTTATAACTGGACAGGAATGGATTCTAAAGTACCTGATCAACTATTACATAAAGTTAAATAATGAAACATGCTTGTTTTGAAAAAGATGGAGCATAATCGCTACTGAGGCCGTCATGAAATTCAAGAATCTTCAAAAACAGAAAAGTAAAAGAGTGAATGTAGTTCGGATCTTTCTCATATGTCTACCATGGTAAATAATGTTAAACGGGGAAGCTATTGATCACTTGACAAATCATATAATGACGCCCACAAATTAACCGTCTATTGATCCCAGAGTCAGAGAAAAAGAAAACACGCCATTGCCCATATGCGAGACACAAAGCTTTAAAAAAACCAACAAAGTGCAGGAGAAATGGAGGACTGATTTTTTAAAATTTTATCTTCTTAATCGTTTTTATGAGTTTCCTTGCCTTTTGTCCTCATCTTTTAGGTATGTCTTTTTCTCCCTTTTTTGTTTTTTTCTGTTTGGTACATTAAAGTATGAAAATAACTACAGGTATTTTTGTAGTACTGCAAATAAGAACTCTGAAGAGAGTCCCAGTGCCACGTAACAAACTGAGGTTTACTTTTACAATAAGAACAGACAGCTGTTGCTTCTAACGGAGCACAGGATCTCTTTGTAAGACCAGACATTCTCAAACTCTTTCCTTAGAAAGGGATGTTGGGATCAAAAGGGCGGATATATCCTGGAACTGACCATGGTTCTAATTTGTGCAGATACATAGTGTTTATTATAACTGTCGCTTTCGAAATGTTTTTGGCAGCGCAAACCCCAGAGGCAGAGCTTTGCCAATTTGACAAGGTGTAGAAATATTGCTTTTGGATTTGCTGCAATTTGAATTGCAAATTGATGGTAGAAAATATGTTAAAACCTTACACTTTTCCAAGGATATGGGCTAGTTTACGCCAAAATGTCCTGGTGAAATTTCCAACTGACAAATATATCAGCTGTTGTTTCAAGGCTACATTTGTTATGCCACACCGGCGCAGAATTTCTGCTGATGGGAGGATGTTGTGGAGGATTTTGAAGATGTCCTTTATTTTGGCATGACGGAAGGCCTGCAGGAATAATTTTTCATATGTTGCTGATTGGTATATCAGCTCTTGGTATGGGTGTGTTTTTTCAACGAAAGCTTCATTACAGATTCTAGTAGAGAAGCTTTTCTCTTCAAGAAGCGCCACTTTGTCTTCGACAAATCCGTAGAAGTCTTGTGGTATTCTGGTTACGACTGTCCATATACTCTTGGATATTGGCTGTCCAAATATTTCCCCAAATACCATGGAGGAGTTGGGCTAACCAATACCTTGTCAGATATAATCATTTCTTTGTGGAACTATGGACAATGTCTTATAGGTTATATAGAACCACTACACGCGATTTTGACATCAAATGTGTCAGGCGTAACCCCTTTCTGAAGGCAGCAGGATGGTCTTACAAGAGGTTCATAACCCTTTTTTCATAAAAAAACATAAAATTTTAAACCACTTGAAATATTTTAGTGTGGATTGGAGAAATAGAGAGTTTGTGGCTCAATTTTGACATGGGAAGGTTGTTGAAGATACAAACTTTGCCAGAAAGTGAAAGTAGGTGGGCAGACCACAGGTTCAACGTCGTCTTTAGTTTCTCAATCACTTGATGTACAGAAGCTTTTATTCCTGTGGGGTGTCCGAAAGGAATTCCAAGTATTGTTACACACTTAACCCATTGTATGCTGGGATAACGCAGCTGTCTCTGATGCAGAGAGACACGTGCAAAGGCATTGGTCTTAGTTAGATTAAGTCTTAGATTAGCCACTGGCTTTTTAATAGACTTTGACAAAACTCAGTCTATGTCCATTAACAACACTCTGTCTATGTCCATTACTGGTTATTACTGTATGGATAACAGAATACATAGACCTCATCCACTGATGCAAGGCTGGCCCAAAGTTAATTCTACACATTGTTTTATCTAAAAACGACCATTTAACAGGGTCAAAAGCCTTACTTGGCTTAGGTTTAGTTGGGCGAGGGATATGTAGCTCTGCCAACACTGTGACACAGTGCACCGTACAAGCTACAAATTGTTCTAAATGGAGCGACCACGGACGTTGTATTTCTGCTCTCTGTAAAGGATTTCATGTAGAAATGGTTTAGGTCGGATTCCCAGTATTTTCTTAAGTATTTTTAATCAGTGTTTATAAGGAAGGTTGATCTCCGGTTGATGAGGTCCATTCCATTTTTATTTCTATAGCCAAGCTGTAGCAAAGCTAACCTCATTGCTGCCGAAAGTACTCTGTGGTAAATGAAAAGTTAAAAACATTAACGAGCGACTGGCCCAGGACATCCCAGAATTGTAAGTAGAATTTTGGCAGTAAATACGTTGATTCCTGGAAATTCACATAGTTTCACTTTTAGTGCCCTGTGGGATTCTTTTAAAGTTAGTGGCACGCCCAGGATGTCTCCAGAGACACCTAACAAAGTTGTATCTAGTTGAGACAGCAATTGATTTTGAGTTGACTCTTCGGTGGGGGAAGAAGCATAGGGTGTGTTACAGAAGCAAGCTGCATGTGCTAGCATATCCTTATCGCGCGTAAAGATGTTTTGGTTATACTTGAAAACTGTAAATGTTCCTTGTCATCTTCCATGTTTTTAATGAAAAAAAATAATTTGCGGGCTGCTCATGGTAAATTATATAATCTTCCCGACGTCTGGGTCTAGCTTCTCTAATTGTTTTGAGATCTAATAGCTTTAATTACTCCTCTAGATTGCGAATGCCTTCTAGTCTCCTTGAAATTAAGGGCTGTTATTGGATGACATGTAAAAAATCTAAGCCTTTAGCCCTCTGGAGGGATTTTTCTCTGGCCATGTGTTTAGAGAAACGAACAAAAATGTATTTAAGTTTGTTTTTATCTATGTCCTACCACGTATGAAGATTTGGGAAATCGGTCCATATGGTGAGCCAAAAATGCCAAAAATAACGAGCTTTGGTTTGAATTTCCTGGATTTAAGTTGGGTTGCATTCAGTTTCCAGTTTCCAACTGTTTTTCCTCTACCCCTGCTTATGACGAGTAAATATTTGCTAATTGTAATTGGCTATTTTGGAATGATGTCACGATTTTAATATAATGCCCTGTCTCATGGCGTACTATCTTTTTCTGGTCGATATTTGCAAAGAGTCGTTTGAAAAAAGTGTGCTTGTGCCTGAAGAGTGGGTTGAAAGGGCAAAAGTCCAATAGCATTGTCAATCTCTCGAATTCAGTTCTGGTTCTCATTTAATATGAACATATGTTTCCTGTAGAGAAACGATATATTGCTTCATGGTTGTTATCCATGAAGCAATATATCGTTATCCACAAATACCATGGCATGTTAGGCAGAAAATATTCACGGTTCCTACCATATACCAATTTAGTCTTCTTAAGGGATGTCATGGACCTATTCCGTCGGGTAGGTAGGTCGGATGGACTTCCTAAAAGGTCTGCAAAAACATTAATCGCTTTCTTTATCTGTGTTGACGAAGAGCTTGATTGGTCTTCTCCCACTTTTCCCTTTCTCTTTGTCTTCTCTTTTTCAGGCTTTGTCTTATTGGAGGCTGTTGGGTGGTGGAGTTGGTGGGGAAAGTAAGGAGGTATCAGAAAAGAGTTTATTTATTGTGAGGAAATGTTTTTCTATAATCGGAAGGTGCTTAGGGGTTTCATAAACTTTTGTTTGGTGGGTTTCAATTGGTATAGAATTAGGATTTTCTTCTTGCTGTTTTGTTAGACCTTCCATCTCATCCCCTTTGTTTCTTTTCAGCACCTGTGGTTTNCCACTTTTCCCTTTCTCTTTGTCTTCTCTTTTTCAGGCTTTGTCTTATTGGAGGCTGTTGGGTGGTGGAGTTGGTGGGGAAAGTAAGGAGGTATCAGAAAAGAGTTTATTTATTGTGAAGAAATGTTTTTCTATAATCGGAAGGTGCTTAGGGGTTTCATAAACTTTTGTTCGGTGGGTTTCAATTGGTATAGAATTAGGATTTTCTTCTTGCTGTTTTGTTAGACCCTCCATCTCATCCCCTTCGTTTCTTTCCAGCATCTGTGGTTTATTTTGGACTGATGATAAGTTTAAGTTTGCTTTTGCATATGATGTCGTCTCCACCATTTTCCTTTGCTGGAACTTTAATACAAAAGCTTCCGTAAATCCGATTCTCCCTAAATTTTACTCTGAAAAGTTTTTTGTTACAGGACAAATCGTGTATACTTCGACTATATGACACCTTTTTGGACACTCTTCTCATACATTGGACGTACTGTAACATCTACGTGACATCAAAACTGGAACTACAATTTGGATCAAATTCTTAAAACACGTCCAACGGGTCTCTTTCTATGGCTTTGTCTCTCGTGTTGCTCATGGATAATTCATGGCCTCTCCGAGACTGGTTGAACTTTTGGCTTCAACAAGAGAATTTCAAGAGACTATTAAAAAGCCATAACGTTTCAGATATTAGTCCTTTACCTCCCCTTCCATACAGCTGGAATTTCCGCTTACTCCTTTTGGTGACTGGTCAGATTTCCTAAAATTAGCTTTGTTTGCCAGCAAAAAAAACCTTAAACTGATCAACCAGTCTTCAGATAAAATCTAATTTCGATAAACAGTTTTTTTCCTCCTACTCCATTCAAAAAACTCACAAGGTGCCCCAACCTTTATGACATTTGACTTGCCTTTGCAATATCAGCCTCTTTTTATGAATTTTAAAACAACATAAAATCACACACGAGAAATATTGATTAAATCGACATCGAGTCTTAGCTGGAACTTTTAGCTTTAATGCAGTATATATTAATTTTTAATTTTTTCTTTTATTAAATTTAAAATTTTTTCTTTTGTTACCATTTCCAAAGCAATATGGAAACGGTGCGTTCAAAGTGTTATTTTCATTGCTATATTTATTATTTTTATATTTTTATATTGTAATAATTTTTATAGCAGCAGGAAAACGGTTTATTCGAACTTCTGTATTCATTAGGCATTATTTTTAATTCTCTTTTTGGTATCCTTTTCCATACCATTAGAAAAACGGTCCATTTGAACTTATACATTCATTATACATTCTTCAAAAATTCTTTCTTTTGTAACCGTTTCCATGCCATTAGAAAAAAATGGTTAATTATAATTATAATTATTTCATAATTGTCCTTTTTTTGTAACCGTTTCCATAGCATTAGCAAAAGGGTCTATTCGAACCTTTATCTTCATTGCAACATGTATCAATTCATAATTGTCCTTTTCTGTAACCGTCTCCATAGCATTAGAAAAGCGGTCTATTCGAACCTTTATCTTCATTGCAACATGTATCATTTCATAATTGTCCTTTTCTGTAACCGTCTCCATAGCTAATGCTATGGAAAGCGGTCTATTCGAACCTTTATCTTCATTGCAACATGTATTATTTCATAATTGTCCTTTTCTGTAACCGTCTCCATAGCATTAGAAAAGCGGTCTATTCGAACCTTTATCTTCATTGCAACATGTATTATTTTATAATTGTCCTTTTTTTGTAACCGTTTCCTTAGCATAAGGAAAATGCCCCCTTAAAACCTTTATCTTCATTGCAACATGTATTATTTTATAATTGTCCTTTTCTGAAACCGTTTCCATAGGATAAGAAAAGCGGTGTATTCGAACCTTTATCTTCATTGCAACATGTATTATTTTATAATTGTCCTTTTTTTGTAACCGTTTCCTTAGCATAAGGAAAATGCCCCCTTCAAACCTTTATCTTCATTGGAACATGTATTATTTTATAATTGTCCTTTTCTGTAACCGTTTCCATAGGATAAGAAAAGCGGTGTATTCGAACCTTTATCTTCATTGCAACATGTATTATTTTATAATTGTCCTTTTTTTGTAACCGTTTCCTTAGCATTAGGAAAATGCCCCCTTCAAACCTTTATCTTCATTGCAAGATGTATTATTTCTTAACTGTCCTTTTCTGTAACCGTTTTCAGAGCATCAGGAGAACGGTGCTTTTGTTTTTGCACTTTTTTGGTGATTATTATGAAAGTCGCGACTTATAGAATAACAGAACAAAATTTTAAGAAAAATTCTGAGTTTTATAATATTTCTATAGTTTTTATAGAAAGTACGGAGAGGGTTAAATATTTCCCACTTCACAAAGTGAATGAAATTTACTCATAAATATTTCAATTAATTGGTTTAAATTGGAAATTCAGACCTGAATAATATTTGAACAATATGAAAAATACGTTGAACTGCCCTTGTTTTTCTAAAATTGTCTATATAATCTATTTAATATTATGTAAATTTTGAATAAGCCCCCTATCAATTTTTTTGTACAACCATTGCTAGAAATAGCACTCTTAAATAAATAAGTAAAAACACTTGCACAATAAAAGCACATGTTATCTTCTATCAATATGGATAAATATTCAGCTGAAGAGAATCATAAAAGACTCATAAATAAAGCATAAAGCCTTTATTATTCTTAGATAACAAGAATCGACTTTTCTTTACAAACAGAGATTGAAAATTCTGCATTTGAGTGTGCTTTTGTTACAAACCCCACAATATTTACATAAACACATTTGTTGAACTATTGTCTCTTTTTAGTATCAGTATTCAAAAATTAAAATAAAATGTCCCAGAAATAGTAACCGGTTATATAAATACTAATTGGTCAAGTGTTAAATCCCATTCTAACCAATATAAGATTAGAAATCATGTATACATTTGGGATTTTTAATGCTTTTAAGTCTTCAACTAATAGAAATTAGTTGATAGAATAGTTTCTTAATACGTATTTTCTATTATTAAGTTATTAAGCTTAAATTGTAAGCAATAGACAGCTATAAGTATCCTATTATGGCTCGATAATCAATGAGCTATCCTGGGGTATTTAGACAGTGTTTATGATAGGATGGTTTTTGGTCGAAGGTAAAGAAACAATGTAGCTTAAGGTATTATGTAATACCAAAATCCTATAATTATGGGCATGCAGCTTAAAACAAAGTCTATCTCCAAGGACCCAAAGACTTGTATTATTATTAATATCTTAGAAATTAAATATGAGGGTTAAATATTGTAATCATCTTTAAGTGCCTATAATTTTCCTTTAGCTAAAATATACCATTGACAAAAGGGTATGAAATTACCTGCTGCTATTTTAACATATTCTTAAACCTGCATACAATGTACCATCCTATTTTGGTTTCAATTACATCAGTACTGCCAATTAAGTTATTGGTCGATAGCAAAATTCCATACCTATAAATATCAGGCTTGAATATAGTAATTTGTCACTCAAAATAAAGAGTGTATTTAATGGTTGAGGAAATTGAATAGTTGGTAAGGGTATTTACAGTGTATTGTTTTTAAAAGTAAGACAAATGAAGACCTATAGTTCATAGAGACAAATGGATTATTTATCATACAAAGCAGCATAATAGAAGTCATATAAGTAAAAGTACAAATCAACATGACCTCTGGAAACAGAAAGTCTTACGGTTTAGCGAAGGAAACAAGAGACGAAGATTTTTTGAAAAAACTTCTAAAACAGTTAACTTAATCTTTACACCAATTCCAACGTTCTTCTATGTGGATAATAGATTGAAACGAAAAAATCACTAAATATGAGTTATTTCAATTTATGGAGTCTTGTTTGAACTATTAACAAACTGTGATCCTCAGATGAGTGAGTTACGAATATAATTGACGTCGCTTTTAAAATAAAATCGATTCCCATTGAATTTACAATCGTTGATCTATTTTCGTCAGTATCAATATACACTGATGAACAGTAAGCTGGTAATAAGTCAAGTTAATTCTCATTATATTTCCTTGTCTAAACAACAGTGCCATGGAAGAATCGGGAGCATGACTACAGTGTATAAATAAATTAAAAACGTTGAATGCATCAGCTCGACAAGGCTTGAAAAAAATGGTAAAACAGAAAATCAGACAAAACGCTATTCAAAAAACAACAAATAAATACCAAACCCGGACCTTTGTCCTTCTCTTTAACTGTATACTTTGATTGTGGTAATAATAAGTTTTATAATGCTCCTTCTATGTTGTTTGCCCACATACAGGCCACTTCTTCTCTATCTATCGCTTTCTTTTCATTTCGTACCAAGTCCTTCACTGTTTGATTTCATCTTTAATTATCATCCTCTTTCTACCTCTTGTTCTTTAGCTATGCTTTTTACGTTTCACAACATTTTTCAACAGGTATTCTGATCCTATAATATGGTTATTCCACCTTGCTTTCCTTTTCCAAATGATCCCAATTGTCTCCTTTGTTAAAATGGTAAGTCTGTGGCCGCTTTTAGGAGACAAGTTTTCCTTTTGAAGTGTTGTTGAGAGACTATCGTTAAAATAAAAAACATTATAGTTTAGACTTGTAAAAGTGGAGACATGCCCTTTGACCTCCAACAGCGCGACCTTTGTCCACAACCATACTTTTTCTATCTCTTGCCTGGCTTCCTTTATCATGGCTTTGGTATACAGGTTGAACAGTTGGGGTACAAGTGACCATCTCTGTGGTAATCCTCTGTCTATTATGCAGAGCCCAGGTATTCCTTGGCTTGTTCCCGCTGTTTCAGTTTGCTTTATGTACAAGGCTATGATCAGTAGCCTACCCTTTCAATTAATTCACAAATCTTCACTTTGAACAAGTTCACAAACTAAAACGCTATCTCATAATCAACATACATAGAGGTCCTGGCAATATTTTATGGTTTGCTTTGCGAATGTGTTCCTCTCTGCAATGGTAACTCTTTTTGCTATTTGCTCATAAAACTAACTACTGTTTCGGCTCAAAGTCTGTAATTTATCCCACTCAGCGTGATACTGAGTGGATATAGTCTTTGTACCGTTAAGCATTTTGTTTCTTAAGCAGTGCTATAGTGATATTGTGGAGGACATTTTCAGGCCATTCACCAATATTGTACTAGGCCTTACAAGAGAATTACTAGGTGTCTGGAAGAGTACCATCCACACCTTCTGATCTGCTTTTCTTTAACTTGTGCAAAAGTTGATATATCTCACCCTTTAAGATGCATTTTGATTGGTTTTCATTGCTCCCTCTCCTTAAATGTCCAAAAAAATTTGATTCCTCCAATTATTTTTACAGCTCTGAAATGTTTCGTCAGTCAACAATCTATCTTCGGGCGCCCGTCAACAATTTTTCTTTCTTAAATTCTTGCAAGGGACCTCCTTTAGCTTCCAATATATATAATCTATTTTCCCGCTTGTTCCATCTCCTGAATATCTTTGCACTATTTTTCCAAATACTTCTCTTTTGTTCGATTCATCACTCACCTACATTCAGTTTTTGTCTTTCCGTTCATTTCCTTCTTATCTCTCGTATTCTCCTGCTTGCGCATTCTTCTCTAGTCCATCTTTCTCAACGTCTCCTCTGTTACTACAGATTCTTTGTTGGAGATTTCTGAACCCTGCAAATACTTTCCCTGGCATATTGATTATTGCATTTTTAATGCACTCCTTTTATCATTTATGTACATCTCACTGAAATTAATGCCTTTAGAATTCTGACTTGAGTATTTTCAAAGCACAGGGTGCGTCTAACAAGAAACACCCTATTGAAGTATATTGTAAATATCCTAAGATTTGCTTAACTTTAGTAGCAAATGAGATGCGTTTAAAAAAACTGAGAGTTTTGGGTTTAAATGAACGTTAGTTTACATCAAAGCTTAGCAATTATCAAGTTTTGTTTCAAAAGAATATTGAAATTTTTAGATATCTTGGTGGTGTTAGTTGGACACTAAGCTGTGTGAGAAAAATATGTATTACCAACTGTTGGACTTTATTAGAAACGGAAGACTTCCTTCCTGGATTTAGGAGATTCTAATCGTTAATGTGTGACATCAGTGGGGAAAAATGTGATAAAAGTTCGGTGAAAATCCTTCAGTAAATTGCAATACCTTAAACTATTTGAGTAAAATTTTTTTTATACTCTTTTACACGATGTATCTTTTATTCTATTTTGTGCGACTTTTTTCAGAAAATACAATTGCAAACAATACTAACAGATGTATACGATAGTATATGGCTAACAGATCCATTGCCAGAGAGTAAGTTGTTATATGACTGACTTTAAATAAAAAGTAATTGTAGATCTTAATAGCGCAAAGGACGCACTCATAAAGTTTGAAAACAATCCGTTGTCCGTTGTTTTCCTAACAGAGATTACTCGTTGTGGAAGACATATTAGCAGTTTCGTCTTTTAACCTATGTGGAATCATAAGGTGGACTGCTTACAGCAGACTTCCCTCTAAGTTCTTGCGATATTTACACTTTCTCTTTCTGATTTTGTATTCAAGCAGATGGTCAACATTGTCTCCAAGCATATGAATGCGTAAGATAGAGATTCAGATTTCCAGAAAAAATAGATATTTTCCGACAGTAAATGCTCAAAAAGGGTTCCATTAAGCTTGCTTTACGGTGCTTTGACCTCTGATGTGAACCTGTGGCGAAGAAGTTAATGATATATTCTCATAGTCGTTTATACTTTTTTCTCTAATGTTACTGTCCTAACAGTTACAGAGACTAACCTTTGACAAAAATTTCAAATAATGTTATTTAGATATGTAATGTATGTAATGGAATGTAAGACTATATATTCGCATGCCGGATCTAACTGGTAACATCCCAGAACACGTGTTCTACGGAGCCATCTCCTCGGAGTTTTTGCGAATCGCCCGTGCTACCCTCCTTTATGTTTATTTTCTCCCTAGGGGTCGAAATTTATTTTCTAGAATGCTAAACCAAGGTGCCAAAGTCGAGAAAATTTTGAAACATCTAGACAAGCTTTTTGATGGTCATGCTAGTGATTTTTCTTCTTTCGACAAAAGGTTTGACATCCTGAAAAACGACATATGTAGTATCAATTAATTTCTCGTTACATTTTTGTATACTATCATCTCATATCTTATTTTTATATTATTTTCTCTCTGAATGGCAATACAGTATAGGTTAAGTGGAGTAGCAAATCACTTTGTATGTTTGGTAGTATGGCGTAGCGAACCATGCGAGACACATCTGATGGCAAGGATGGGTGATATTGTGTCTTCTATATTTTCACTTTTATTTCATCAAAATGTCTCTTTTCCGCCATTCGTCTGTTCTAATTCTGCTCTCATTCTATTCTCTCTATTTCTAATCCATCTATTATCTATTTACCTTGCCCTATTGATCTAACGTGGTAGTGGCATTTGGCCAATGCTGCTGGGGAGCCATATCTTTGAAGTTATCTCGAAGTTAATTCCCCGAAATAACTGATATGGTCATCGACTGATGATCCACGATTTCAATTTACCGTCTGGGCTACCTACATCCTTTTTACCCTTTGTTTTGTTGGCTGACGGCCTGTACTTAACTGTATGGTGCTGACGGCAATAATGCTCTCATTCTTCCTCTTCACATCATGTCTTCTAAACTGTGTCATCTCTCATAGTTTCTTTAACACTTCTGCACAAACTTATTCCCATTCCCTTTTTTACATTGTTTTTCTTTCTTTGAAGTTGTTTTGTCCCTGTATTTGTCTTACGTGTCGTTTGTTTGTCCTGTTTAGTAAAATTGCCGATTTACATCTACGGCCATAAGCTTAGCACTCATACTATATATAGTCTTATATATATAATATATTTATATATTATGTATAAGTTACGAAATATCTCGAGAAATTCCGTTTTCTGTTTCTGTTTATGTACAGTCATGGGCAAAAGTTTAAGACCAGGCTCAAAATTTCACGAAAATGACAAT
This sequence comes from Morbakka virulenta, assembly GCA_003991215.1. NCBI lineage: Eukaryota > Metazoa > Cnidaria > Cubozoa > Carybdeida > Carukiidae > Morbakka > Morbakka virulenta. Next base: position 3,884,315 of record RDPX01000019.1, read on the forward strand.
ATCATCGTATTTAAACAGAACAATTACTTTTATTTCTCATAAAATCTTCATATAGCACGGAAATGTCACTATATCCAATTTTGCTAACCATGGTCATTCAATTTTCCAAAATTCAATATTTTGTAAGCTCTCCCTTGTTTCTGATTAAGGCCTCCATGCGCCTCGGCATTCTGTCTATTCATTTTGGCAAGACTCCTTCGAGATTTCACTAACCCAGACTTCTTTTATTACTCTAGCCAACTGGAGCAGTTGACATTTTGTTGTTCCGACACTTTATCCTTCAATACCGTCCACAAATTTTCAATTGGATTGAGGTCAGGGCTATTTCCCGGCCACTCGAGCACTTTGACTTAGTTTACAGCCAAAAACGTATCTGAAACTTTGGAAAGGTGGCATGGGGGTCCTTCCTGCATAAAAATATTGAAGTTTTGGACTTACATGTGATGTTTGAGTTTGTCTGAACAAACTCAACATATTTTGGTCTATTCACAGTGGTTCCAGGGGTCCAAAAGTAGGGACCACCGTCCCCATTCTTGAGCACTTCCCCTCAAATCATCTGACTTGGGGAGATGTTTCATCATCGATATCTTATATTTGTCATCATACCGCTTGCCAGCTGATCTACTGACGTGCACACTGTACACTGACAACTGTTGAAGGGTACACTTGTCTGAGTATAATACCCTGCCCCACTATGCAGTTGTCAAGTGGCGATGTTTGAATGCAAATGCCAGACGCTTGGCTTTCATCGTAGATGTAAGCCTCGGTTTTCTCATGCCGGTTTGTATGAGTTCAACTGAAATTCTTTCGATAAACGTCGAAAAACTGTCATATGATTCACTTTGCATCCTCTCCGCAACAGTTTTGCACTGATTTTCTCCATTGAGCTTGTTGGAGACCTGATGACCATCTTTTTCATCAAGATGTCGTCGTGCTTGGTGGTCCTTCAAGGTCTTCCACTTCTCTCCCGACCCTTGTAGATTCCTAATTCTTCCTACGTGACGATCGCCTGATGCACGGCTAAGTTGGCGACACTCAATTTTTCGCAATGCTGCAATCCGTCAACGTTTGACTGAATAGGGCTACAATTTGGGCCATCTGAACGGCTGTCAGGGACTTTTTCCGCTCCATTTCAGCTATTCTCCAAATTTCAAAAAATCGGCAAAAATCAGAACGAAGTGTTGACAGCAGGTAAAAAACTATTCAAAGGAACAACTAAAATTAAAACAGTTGATATGATGCAATCAGGACAACTGGCCGATGCAATCTGATGCATATTCGAATTTCGGCTATTTTCAGTGTTTGGTCTTAAACTTTCGTTCATGGCTGTATATAGATACATATACAGATTTACATATATGGACTTTTATTGCTGTCATTGGTAATGGTATTAAAAGCCAGTCTAAGATTTGATAGAAATATTCCCTGGGTTATTTACTGACAGGCTTTTAATCTCTTTATCTTTTTATTTATCTGTATATACAGTAATTTGTATACAGTAATTTGTAAATTGTAATCAGTTGTGAAACTAGAAAAGCCCGTTGAGAATGCAAACCTCCACCAAGAACCTTATTTCGTCCCATGTGGAAGAATAATTACGTTCATCTGTGATTCAAATGAACTTGTAAGTTGTCTAGTGGTGACACTGAATTTAATGGCATAGGGAACAGTTCCCTTCTTTCCGGAAAATTCTCTTGAATCTTTTCTTTTTATTTGTCTCTAAAGACAAGTAATTATATATTTGAAATTACTTTTGATGGCAGGTGTATGTTTAAAATCGTACTTTCGTTATTTACATCAAGCTTTTTCGACTCGTATTCCTTTTGAAATTTTGTAATAGCCTTCAAGACTTGGAGTAAGTCACAGTCTGTGTGTGATTCAGAGGACGGAAATCCCCCCACATAATGTTAGCTCTTATCTAGTTTAACAACGTTTTGTCATGTAATACTGGGTCTTTCATTGATGGAACCCCTAGTAAAGAGTGGGCCCATTTTTGTCTTCCACAGATATCCACCTATGAAAAACCCGAAAGGAAGCAACAGATCAAGAAAACGTGGGACAGAAAGCACGCAAGACAGCATAAAATGCAAGATTTACGGATTGCCCCTCCAGGGCCCTCTGTGGGAAGGCCCTTTCTCATGGGTTGGTAATCACCCAAGACTCAAGCATTTCGAGACCCTTGTCCTGCATGGTTGTCATGTAATACTACGCACCTACGTGCAGGACAGGCAAGCGCTGTGATTGGTTTCTACACTCGCTCTACATTTTCACTCAGTTTAGTGGCGAGAGGTGAAGAGGTCAGGGTCTGGTAAGTTAACACCTCTCTGTAACGTGTCCATTTTAAGGCCCCAGAAAAGAAAAATTGCTTTGAAAAATTTCTTACGTTCCATAGCAAATGAATGGATTAAGATTTTTCTATTTAACCTGCCTCGACAAAAGGTGAGTTGGTCTGTTTATGGGATAGGGAATACACATCTGTTATGAAAGAATATTACGTAAAGAGGTACAAGTCAAATTAAGGCTTGTTTTCCATAGATTTTCCAGAGTGCTGGGAAGAATCGACAGGCAAAATACACCGTCTGTTACCGTCTTTTTTAGAATCTCAAGTCGCCTGGGGTCTCTTTGCATGGAGCAAGAGAAGGCAACAATACAGTAGTCTGGACACTCACCAGACAGTAGAGGTCTTTTATTGAGGCAGAGATGATTCAAGACTATGCTTGCTATTATAAATTAAGTGAATGTTGTTGTATAGGTAAAGGAAAACGTCATTCCTCCATTTAAAAAGTGCTGCTCTGGAATACCTCAACTCTTCCCACAGAGGAATTTCTCGTAAAGGTAGTCACAGGGTAACTTTTCAGTAACCTCAACAATCCTGATGTTAAGGATTTTCTTTGGGTGTGTCAACTGACTGTATTGACATGGCTTGACTATGCATCCATGGCAGATTTCACTATGTAGTACACGTATTAATACGGAAAATGCTCTGGACGTTCCTGTAGACACAATTGTGTTTACACACACGGGGAGACAGTATCTTTCCGTCGTGTGTGTAAACACAAATGGACAGGAAACCACATGCTTTGTGGTTTCCTGCTTTCTCCACACCGACATTTCACTGTGGACCATGCTTTTTTGCTTGATGGGGTGAAGTTTGTTTCTTTGATGATCTCTTCCAACCTTCCTCCTTTTAGCGTGTCCAAATGTGTTTCCAGCTACACGTCTGATTGCGAGATTCTCTGTCATTGGTCTGTTTGTTGGAGAAGACTGGTACATTGACTGTCCCAGCACGGAGAGTATTTCTTCCGATGTCCATGTGGTATGGTCTTTTTAGCTGCATCAATTAATCTCTAGGTGAAGATGGTGTNGAAACTCAATTGTTCCCAATGCCGCAATCGGTCAGCGTTTGATTGCATGGGGGCCACAATTTGGGCCCTCTAACCGGCTGTCAGGGACTTGTTTCGCCTCATTTCAGCTATTCTCCAAATTTCAAAAAATCGGAAAAAATCAGAACGAAGTGTTGACAGCAGGTAAGAAACTATTCAAAGGAACAACTAAAATTAAAACAGTTGATATGATGCAATCAGGACAACTGGCTGATGCAATCTGATGCATATTCGAATTTCGGCTATTTTCAGTGTTTGGTCTTAAACTTTTGTTCATGGCTGTATATAGATACATATTCAGATTTACATATATGGACTTTTATTGCTATCATTGGTAATGGTATTAAAAGCCAGTCTAAGGTTTGATAGAAATATCCCCTGGGTTATTTACAGACAGGCTTTTAATCTCTTTATCTTTTGATTTATCTGTATACAGTAATTTGTATACGGCATAATTGTAATCAGTTGTGAAACTAGAAAAGCCCGTTGAGAATGCAAACCTCCACCAAGAACCCTATTTCCTCCCACGTGGAAGAATAATTACGTTCATCTGTGATTCGAATGAACGTGTAAGTTGTCTAGTGATGACAATGAATTTAATGGGATAGGGAACAGTTCCCTCCCTTCTTTCCGGAAAATTTTCTTGAACCTTTTCTTTTTATTTGTTTATAAAGACAAGTAATTATATATTTGAAATTACTTTTGATGGCAGGTGTATGTTTAAAATCGTACTTTCGTTATTTACATCAAGCTTTTTCGACTCGTATTCCTTTTGAAATTTTGTAATAGCCTTTAAGACTTGCAGTCTGTGTGTGATTCAGAGGACGAAAAAAACCCACATGTTAGCTCTTATCTAGTTTAACAACGTTTAGTCATGTAATACTAGGTCTTTCATTGATGGAACCCCTAGTAAAGAGTGGGCCAATTTTTGTCTTCCACAGATATCCACCTATGAAAAACCCGAAAGGAAGCAACAGATCAAGAAAACGTGGGTCAGAAAGCACGCAATACACCATAAAATGCAAGATTTACGGATTGCCCCTCCAGGGCCCTCTGTGGGAAGGCCCTTCCTCATGGGTTGGTCATCACCCAAGACTCAAGCATTTCGATACCCTTGTCCTGCATTGTTGTCATGAAATACTACGCACCTGCGTGCAGGACAGGCAAGCGCTGTGATTGGTTTCTACACTCGCTCTACATTTTCACTCAGTTTAGTGGTGAGAGGTGAAGAGGTCAGGGTCTGGTAAGTTAACACCTCTTTGTAACGTGTCCCTTTTAAAGCCCCAGAAAAGAAAAATTGCTTTGAAAAATTTCTTGCGTTCCAGAGCAAATGAATGGATTAAGATTTTTCTATTTAACCTGCCTCGACAAAAGGTGAGTTGGTCTGTTTATGGGATAGGGAATACATATCTGTTATGAAAGAATATTACGTAAAGAGGTACAAGTCAAATTAAGGCTTGTTTTCCATAGATTTTCCAGATTGCTGGGAAGAATCGACAGGCAAAATACACCGTCTGTTACCGTCTTTTTAGAATCTCAAGTCGCCTGTGGTCTCTTTGCATGGAGCAAGAGAAGGCAACAATACAGTAGTCTGGACACTCACCAGACAGTAGAGGTCTTTTATTGAGGCAAAGATGATTAAAGACTATGCTTGCTATTATAAATTAAGTGAATGTTGTTGTATAGGTAAAGGAAAATGTCATTCCTCCATTTAAAAAGTGCTGCTCTGGAATACCTCAACTCTTCCCACAGAGGAATTTCTCGTAAAGGTAGTCACAGGGTAACTTTTCAGTAACCTCAACAATCCTGATGTTAAGGATTTTCTTTGGGTGTGTCAACTGACTGTATTGACATGGCTTGACTATGCATCCATGGCAGATTTCACTATGTAGTACACGTAATAATACGTATATTAATTTAATTATATGTATATGTATATGTATGTATTAATATATGTATTAATATTAATGCTCTGGACGTTCCTGTCGACACAATTGTGTTTACACACACGAGGAGACAGTATCTTTCCGTCGTGTGTGTAAACAGAAATGGACAGGAAACCACATGCTTTGTGGTTTCCAGCTTTCTCCACAGCGACATTTCACTGTGGACCATGCTTTTTTGCTTGAGGGGGTGAAGTTTGTTTCTTTGATGATCTCTTCCAACCTTCCTCTTTTTAGCGTGTCCAAATGTGTTTCCAGCTACACGTCTGATTGCGAGATTCTCTGTCATTGGTCTGTTTGTTGGAGAAGACTGGTACATTGACTGTCCCAGCACGGAGAGTATTTCTTCCGATGTCCATGTGGTATGGTCTTTTTAGCTGCATCAATTAATCTCTAGGTGAAGATGGTGTATATAGAGTCGATGTTGGCTGCAGTTGGGTTTTCCAGCTCCCTTACAACTCTGGCNACGTAATAATACGTATATTAATTTAATTATATGTATATGTATATGTATGTATTAATATATGTATTAATATTAATGCTCTGGACGTTCCTGTCGACACAATTGTGTTTACACACACGAGGAGACAGTATCTTTCCGTCGTGTGTGTAAACAGAAATGGACAGGAAACCACATGCTTTGTGGTTTCCAGCTTTCTCCACAGCGACATTTCACTGTGGACCATGCTTTTTTGCTTGAGGGGGTGAAGTTTGTTTCTTTGATGATCTCTTCCAACCTTCCTCTTTTTAGCGTGTCCAAATGTGTTTCCAGCTACACGTCTGATTGCGAGATTCTCTGTCATTGGTCTGTTTGTTGGAGAAGACTGGTACATTGACTGTCCCAGCACGGAGAGTATTTCTTCCGATGTCCATGTGGTATGGTCTTTTTAGCTGCATCAATTAATCTCTAGGTGAAGATGGTGTATATAGAGTCGATGTTGGCTGCAGTTGGGTTTTCCAGCTCCCTTACAACTCTGGCGGTACGTTCAGTGCATTTGGACTAGTCAGCTTTCCTGAAATCTCTTTAGGTGGCTTTGCACGTATGTCTTGATGTGACATAATAATTGTTATCATAGATGGTCTGTATTTCGATTCAGGGAAGTTTCCTAAGGTTTTCCTGGTGACTTGCTCTCTTATTGTCGATGTTTTCCAGGTCCTGTCCGGTTTGCTTTCCGTGCCCCACCTTCAAGAAAGGAAAGATCTAGGTTCCTTCGGATCAAACATTTATGTAAGATTATTCAGTGAAGATCATTGGACAAGTTCAGTACCATCTCTGTTACATGAGCCATACCCTAAATCAGTGTGATGTGAATTAAAATTGCCCGTGTACGCAGCTAGGGATGTTGGTGATGGGAGTTCCATAGGGTTGAGCTTCTCATTTGGGGACTTGTACATGTTGACAAATGTATACATTTTGATGACAATCTGTACCTAATCTAGTGCATAATTAGCAGGAGATAGTATATAGCGTTCTCTGATTGGATCTCCAAGCGACAGAAGGTAGCAAGGTCATGAAATTCTCTTACCGTCTAGCCTACATGGTATAGCCTCTGAGCTTCGGTTTCCCGGGATTGTCACAGTGTTTCTCCTGTAGCATGACAACCAGGGGCTTGTAGGTTTCGGTGGATTGTTCTAGCTCAGATGATTTGAAATTAGTGTAGCCTTCGATGTTCAGTTGCAAGATGCTGAACGTAGCTCTGTCTCGATAGGGTCCATGCAGCGCCATGATGGTGCAGCGCTTTCGAAATTTGACATAGTTAGTTTCACTGGAACAGTCTTAGCAGGGAGACCACGTACAGGTCTGTGTCCTGTCCCCAGTAATGTTTGATAAGGAAAGTAACACTATGTTTAACTAGTAAATACCAGGCAGTTTAAATTTTGGCATTAACTTGAACCTGCCACAGAGAAATATCATGGTGTGTCTGTGACAACTGTTATGCTTTATGTTATGTTCTGAACAGTCCGTTTATTTTGGTATGATGGATTTTTTGTTCGTTTTCAATGTAGCAAAATGTAAATATGGATCTTGGTTGAAAAGCTCTATATGTGAAAGTTATGAAAAGTTAAAGAAAAATCATATCATTTGTTCATACTAATATAACATTTATCATCATCAAGGTAAATTTTTTGTCATTAAATGCCCCATTTTCTTTGTGGCTTACGAACTCCTAGTAATTTTTCATATTCAGCCTACTAGGTATTAAAGTTGAATAACCTGGCTTTAAAACAAGACTCCTCCTTCTCGTAAGAATTTCTTTTCGACATACTTAATGTGAAGTTTTGTCCACCGCAAAAAGACGATTTCTTTATCAAATCAGTTTGAATAACTGTCAATGGCAACAGGATCTATTCAATCAAATTTTGACGGTTTAAATCTTTACATTTTCAGCACCACCTTCTTTGTTGGGTGCCAAGCTTGTCCGACCGGCTGTCATATTTGTCTGTGGGCGTTTATTTCAAAGAAATTTTTAGAAATGGCTCAAGCAAATGGCCCAAGGAAGGGCGTAGACATGAGCATAATTCATACAGTATCTTGTTACAGCGACTGTATCAAGCGCTTGCGATATTAACACCGTCTTTCATTTGACTTTCATTAGAATTATAACTTAAATAATCATGCACGACCGAAAGAAAATGATCGTAGAGAGTTAATTCATCTATTCAGGTTTTTTTGCTGTCTGGTCACTTGAGGAGTTTGTAACATGTGCTCGAGATTCAAATTCCTGATGAACTGTAACGTAGCACGTTTAAGTGCCCTAAAAGCAGTTATTGATTTTTCTCTCTCTCTCATCAGCTTTGAGAGGGAGACAGAAAGCCACTTAACTTGCCAAGGCCAGTTGGTTTTCTTAGCTATATTTTTCCCCTTTTTCATCAAAATTGGTTTCTGATATTAGGTCGCTTTAAACCAGCTATTTATCTTCATACAGTATTGCATGAATTGTCACAGTTTCTTGGCTGCAGCCCTACTAGCTGAAAAACGTACGAGTTACATTTGCCAGTCAAAGAATCCACATATTTTTGGCGCTCCAGGTTCAATTTAGGTTTACCTAAAGAGATGATCACAGCAAGTAATGACATTTAACAATCCCGTCCTACTCTAAAGTTTCAGGGAAGAAGAAGTACAATGTCGGACTAATGGTCCCTGCTCACTTCACAACTTTTTCTTTATACAGAGAATGTGTGCGCGTATTAAACCCCTCAGTTAAGTAACAAGAACGATACATGTGCAACTGGTACAAATAGACGAACCAAGATTTTGAACTTCAGGATTATACCCTACTTTCATACGATTTCAAGTCTTTTTCGTAAACAAAATATCTTCTATAAATATCACCAAAGACCGCTGCAAAGGAACGGTGCTTATTTTTGCAAAAGCTAAGATTAGCACCTCGAATTTTATTTAAATACTAATGCTTTATAAATCAATGGAAATACTTTTTGTCTTTTATTGACAAGTAAAAAATGTTTGAGTTGCCTTGAGGGAACAATTGAAGAAAAGGCACAAAAATATTAATCCTGAGAAGCAAATATCAAAGAAGCTACTGGAATTTGAAAAAGTAATAATGGCTGCTGAAGTTGTAAAGCCCTGCTAGATACAGTACCGCACACAGTTGCAATGTGGGAAACTATTGATGACCCGACCTAATCTTTAGCTGGGACTTTGTCACTTAACGTGATTTGGTTACAACAGGGTAACAACCCCCCTCTTAGAACACAAATGCAAATAAAGTGATAAAGAGCAAAGAAACTATGGAAATGCTTCGCAACACAAACGCTTAATTTTGTGGGTTTGGAGATCAAAAGATTGTAGAAAATTACTCTCCGACACCATTGGCTGTATTTACAAGCCACTAATCTAAAAAAATCATATTGAAATACAGTCACGGTGCGAAAGATACACAGCAAAAGGAATATCAAAAGGCAAGAACTAAAAGCAGTGGATTTACAAATATTTAAAAACATACAATGTGTGTACGTGCAAAAAATCAGGGATCAGTTTTCGCGGTATTCCTTGATTACAAACGACTATTTTAAATCAACCGCTACCGCCGATACTTCAGCCAGACTAATATAATAACAATTTCCTTAAGCACTGTCATTTAACACAAATGATATTTTGTGCGCAATTGTCATTTAACGCCCACAACAATATGTGCCAGATAAGTCTGGACATCAACAGAAAGAGAATGAAAACTTGGTGCCAAGAAAGAGAACATCGTTCATTCTGATAACCAGCCCACAAGAAAGCAATTCAATCTTTGGCTCAAAATAAATCTGGGGACTCACCTAAAAAACCCCTCCGGATAGTTTGTGTCGCACGTGCTGGTTTTTCAGTCGAATTAAGACCGTATTATTAACTTTACTGTTAATTTTTGTGGAGACTTATTCCTCATATGTTATGTAACCTATGTTTTTTAGGAACTCCAATTAACGCTTGAGGAAAATGTAGAGAAGCAATATATCTAAAAATGAAGTTACTTTCCATATGGCTTCAAATAGCGCCGTAATATTTAAGTGTGAAGTTTTGGGGAGGTTAAAGCTATAGTTTTAACCAGACTATAATATCTTAATATGACGAAACAGAAGCCTGCACGTTTTAGCTCTGGGTATGTTTCGGGCAAACTGCCATGTAGTAATATCTGATATGCAAGTAGTAATATCAAGAACAAAACCCAGAACCTGTGTATTTTTGCTGTGTTACAGGTCAAGAGATTTATTTTGGAAACGTTTATGGTTCTGCTTACCTGACTGACTTTCACATTTTCTAGGCGGTTTTGGATTGGGATTTTTTGCTATTTGTGGAAGTGGAATGATTTGGAATGATTTGGAATGATTTGGAATGATGTGGGATTATGTAAAATGTGGCAGGGACTACTCTTTACCCTCCTGCGATCGTGCCTAGTGATATATAAGGGAATTTACAATTTGTCTGTCAATCACTGTCAGAAAATGAAAACAGACCGATTGGCAATATAAAACTATACAACAAAAGAGTAAAAACTGGTAAACGAAAGAAGAGGGTAAAACAAAAACAAGAAAGTACTCAGAAACGAATTGGGGAAAGGATGGCATGCTTCTGATTTTCTTGTCGTGATATTATTTCGTTATGTTTCTTGATGGAAAATAGCAGAAACATCAGTAAGTAGAGGCAAAAAACGGACGACTTAAGTTTCAATAAAATTTATTTTATTTATAAATTTTAAAGCTTTTCCATACAAACCGAGACCTTGGCTGAATAATAACAATAGCGAAGGTGTACCACAGATGTTTATAATTTCTTTTAAATGGCCTTTTCTTTGTTTAACTAATATAGATGGTTGCTAACCAGCGCTAGTTTTATGGATTACGAATATTAAAGTATGATAAAAAAGGATACACACCTTACTTCTGTACGGGTCTTTCATTGATAGCACCCCTGGTAAAGATTAAGGGGACTAATGCCTTTTACATATAGCTATGTATAAAGGACCCAAACAGAAGATAGACAAAAAGCTCGCAATACACCATGGACAGCAAGACATAAACGATCACCTAGGTTAAAAAAAACAAAGTCAATGGAGACGGGCGGCACCCTCTTCACCAGCAACAACCTCCCCGAAAGCGCCTGCTATCTGGGACAAACTTCCTGGACGCCACTCAACCTCTAAACCATGAACCAAAAGAGGAGAGCGGGCAGAAATGGTTGGAACAGTGGAACAAACATGAAGAGGCTAGGCAACAATGTATTGATAGGGGCATTTTGACTAATGAAGAACATGCCAGTGGAGGTGAGGAGAATGGGATAGTATGGAGGACCCTATATCGCCTCCGAACCGAAAATGGAAGATGCATGGCATCCCGAAGTGGGGCTTCACTATAACAGATACCTGCAGCTGCGGAGCGGTGCAAACAATATCGGATATTTTCATGTTGCCCCGTTGTACCAGGCTGACTTTTCAACCAGCTGACCTTGCACTCCCCTCAGAGGAGGTTTTGGATTCTGCATGTTTCTGGAGTACACGAGTCTTGCAAGACAAGAAGAAAGAAAGAAAGAAAGACACATGAATTACTTCTCCAAGTCTGTTTGCTGGAAAAAAACTTGCTCTTGGTCCATAATCAGTGTTCCAGACTGCCAAGACCACAGATCCTGCACTCAAAGGACCAAAACGTAGAACCTGACTGAGCAGAAACAAGAGCACCACACTTTATCTCAGCCACAAGGCCGAGAAGCGATGTTGCTTCTTTACGCCTTGATTAATCTCATTTTTTACTTGGTTTTCAAACAGTTTTGAATCTCAAAACAACGTTTGCAGTTACAGTCTAGACATAAATCTCTAACACACCAATACTCCTTTCACAGAAATGTACACGTTTCACTAAATTTAACTACCCAGTCAGCGTCAACGAAAAACAAAGTTACTCAATCAGAAATTACAATAACAGGAAAGGATATATGACCATTTAGGCAGCTAATTAAGGACTTCAAAAAGTGTTAACTATTACTCCTGAGGGTGATTTCCTGAGGTTATTATTCACTTGAGATAAGTACTTTCTTTAATTAAATAGCAACTGCAATTTTGAGAGGTGTCAAGAGGTTAAATAATTTTGAGATATGGAGTTACAGACGGCTGTTGCGCGTTAGTCAGGTCGAAAAACACTTCAATTTTGTTAGGGTTACTGTGAAAATGAAAAAAAGATGGCACTTTCCTCTTTAAAAGCATAAGAAAGCAAAAACTGGCCTTTGTGGGACATATTGCACGTCGGAAGGACGAGTAAGATAATCTCTTTGAAGGAAAAATCGGGAAGAGAAAGAGAAGTAGATCAAAGGCACGTTTCTCAGGTAGTCTGAACTGCAGGGCAGGAGTGAGCATGGTGGGTGTGACAATACTGACGCAGAATAGGGACGTTTTTAATTATCTCTGTTAAGATGCCACTGCTGCTTGTTGACAAGCTTTTCGCAAGGTGACAACAATATAGTTGCTAAAGGTTTTCCAATATGCCTCTCTACGACCAGAGCTTCAGTTAAATGTTACATGCCCTCTTTGTATCTTCACTAGCTCATTACCCGGAGACCTAACAGATACCACGTTAACCCATTCTCATTATCCAAACTCTTGATCTCTTACTCTCGTTCTTCTGTTACTCTTTTTTTTCTGTTTCCCTCTTTCTTATGTTTCTCCATCTCCTCCGTTTTCTTTGTTTTTACTCCTTTATTATTGAGAATCATAATTGACTTCAACAATTTTTAAACTAAATTTTCTAAAATAAATAACTAGTAATTTATCATTTAAGACTATCATTTTTAGCCTTGTTTACCTTGATTAAATCTACTACATTACCATTCTTTTGGAAAATAAGATAATACATTCATTAAGCTTTCAACAAATCACTTTCTCATTTACTTTCTAAATTAAGATCTTGTTTTTCCAAAAAATTCCCTCAAGTATTTTTGATCTGAAACTCCCAACAGTAACTTGCTAATCTCTCTTTTTTTTATTGGTTGGTTACTAAGCTATTTTCTAATAAAACTGCATGAAGAATTTTTTTAACATTAAAACAACTAACTACTTCTAAATTTGAAAAAAATCAGTATCCAAATTTAACAGAAGCAATAGCAAAAGCAATAGCTCTAGCGACAGTAATAGAAAAAGCAATACAAATGGGAATGGGAAAATATGTTAAATAAATAAACAAATAGTAATTGCAGTAGGCATAAGCAAAGCAATAACAACAGCATCAACTATAGAAAAACCCATAGCGATAGCTATAGTAATACCATAGCCAAACCATTGCCATAACAATGGCCACAGCAATACAAGTAACTTTGCAAAAGCCATAGCCTTAGCAATAGCCATAGAGACTAATGGCCATAGCAAGTGCAGTAACTTGACCATAGCAATAGCCATATTTTAAATTTATTTATCCTCTTCGAGCCATGGGCAGCTCATAAGGCTTGACCGCATCCTTCGCCATCTCTCTCTCTCTGTATTTAGCTATATTCCCAACTTTGTTCCATGTTTGCCATCCCAGATCATTTCTTTCTGCTTCCGCACCCCTCCGCCATGTTGTTCGCGGGCGTCCTCTCTTTCTCTTTCCCTCTGGTGTCCATGTTAAGCCTACTCTACAGCTATCGTTTTATGGCTTTCTCAGAGTATGTCCAATCCATCTCCATCTCCTACACCTTTTGAGCTCGCCGACTGGATTGGTCTTCGTCCTAAGGTAAAGCTCGTTGTTTGTGATTTTTGTGGGCCAGACGATACGGAGAATCCTTTTCAGACATTTTCTCTGAAATATTTCCAATCTGCTGATATTATTTTCATTTAATTTCCACATCTCTCCTCCATAGAGTAGCATAGTCTAATTCTTCAAGCTGGGTGGTAAAGTTCCATCTTGTTCCTGTTTTCTTTGCCGTTGTTGCTTTCCTCATGATCCAATCTATAGAAATAATGAAGAGAAAGCCTGATATCACACAGCCTTGTCGAACTCCAGTGTTTACAGAGAACCACTCTGATGTCTGTCCGTTGTTAATGACGCAACAACTACTTTCGTACATTTCCTTTATGATCTCTGTGAAGAGATTTGGAACTCCATAAAACTTCAGAATCGTCCAGAGTTTCTTTCTGTCGATGCTATCAAAAACTTTACGGAAGTCAATAAAATTAATTTACAGTGATGCTTGCTACTCAATGCACTGTTCGACAATAGTTCGAAGTATGAAAATTTGCTCAGCTGTCCCGTCTTCTATTCTATATGCTGCCTGCTCATTTCTCAGTTTTTCTTCAGCTCCTTTCCTGATTCTTTCTAAAACAACTCCGCAGAACACTTTCCCAGGTATGGAGAGCAGGGATATTCCTCTACTATTGTCGCATTTAGTAAGGTCACCTTTCTTTGGTACTTTAGCTATCATTGACTTCTTCCAGTCACTTGGCATATTGATGTTCTCTCTCACCTTCTCGAACATGTTTAGTAATCTTTTGTATGTGATCTTGCTTCCAGATTTTAACATTTCTCCACTGATGTTATCTACTCCTGCTGCTTTATTGCTCTTCAACTTTTTTACTGCTATCTTCACTTCCTCTTCTGTGAAGGGGCCTGTGTTGATTTCTTTGATGGTTTCAACATTACCGATCTCAAACTCATCTTTCTCCACATTTTTGTCACATTCACTCTCAACATTTAATACTTCTTTGAAGTGTTCTTTCCATCTTTGAAATATCTGACCATCTTCAATGAGTAGCCTACCAGTTTTGTCTCTCACACCAGTTGCTGATTGCTTTCTCTTGTTGCACAATAACTTCGTAATCCTGTACAGAGTTCCCGTGTCACTGTTTTTGCTGCATGCTCCGCTTCTTCAGCGATCCCATTTATCATCTTACGTTTATCTTCTCTGACCTTTTCCTTTACACTCTTGTCCATCTCACTTTACGTCTGTTTTTGATAGCACGAATTCTCTCTGATCTTGCACAGTTTATCTCATTTTTTACTTTCTTCCTTTCGTCTATAACTTTCCAAGTTTTACTGCTTATCCAGTTTTTATGCTCCTTCCTTTTCTTACCCAGGATGTTTTCAGCTGTCTCAGTGTAGGTTGTGGTAAAATCTTCCCATTCTTTTTGTATGTTTGCCTCTTCCAGGGCTGTTCCCATGCTCTCTTCCAGTGCTTCAAACCTGTTTTTCAACTTTGTGAATAGCTTTTGGATTTCTTTTTGTTTCAAAAGTGCAGTGTTGAATGTTGCCCTTCTGTTGGTGTTCTCGAGTTTGTGTCTTAAAAGCCTAAGCTTCACTTTGCCGATCACAAGGTTACGGTCAGTTCCAGCATCTGCACCCCTCATGGCTCGTACATCAGCAGGAGACCTGCTGTATCTGCCATTGATGATGAAGTGATCAATTTGGTTTTGTCTATGTTGTTTGGTAAAGTCCATATGTATTTGTGAATGTTTTTGTGTTTGAAGCATGTGCCTCCAATCACAAGATCATTTTCTTCACATAACTCAATAAGTCTTTCACCATTCTCATTTATGACGCCCAAGCCTTCTTTCCTAAAAGTTTCTCATGGATTTTGTTGTTACGACCCACATTGGCATTTGCTACTCCCATAACGATCAGCATGTCATGCTTTGGTCTTGATTCAATCTCTTTCTGTAGTTGTTCGTAGAAATCATCCTTCTCCTCTTCATCTGCATCATTTGTAGGGCTGAATAATGGTGGCTTTTACATATTTTAAGTTGAATCTAGCACTAATGATCCTTTCATTCACTGGATTCTACTTGATTAGGTATTTCCTAGTCTCAGGGTTCAACATGATTCCTACACCTCTATGATGTTGTTCGTCTGACCCAGAATACAGTAAGGACTTTTCAGTGTTGACCTTCACTTCTCCGAAACCAGTCCATCTTGCTTCGCTTATGCCTAGTATCTGTAGATGGTATTTCCTCATTTCCCTTGCTGTTATTGCACTTTTCCCGGTGGCGTACATGGTTCTTGCATTCCAACATCCTACATGGATGTATCTTTTTGGTGTTAGAAGTGATCTCATGCATGTTGTTATCAGGTTGGAGACTTCCCGTAGGCTTTCACCCCCAACCGTCATATTCGTGTCTTCCCATCTGAGGTCATTATCTTCAGGGATTTCACACGAGCTGGTTCTGTGACCATAGGTAGTTTTGTTTGTTGTCCAAGTTTCCGTAATCGGTAGGTGTTTTACGGGAAGGGGTGATNGGCTGTAGATCTGAATAATGGTGGCTTTTACATATTTTGAATTGAATCTAGCACTAATAATCCTTTCATTCACTGGATTCCACTTGATTAGGCATTTCTTAGTCTCAGGGCTCAACATGATTCCTACGCCTCTATGATGTTGTTCATCTGACCCAGAATACAGTACAGACTCTCCAGTGTTGACCTTCACTTCTCCGAAACCAGTCCATCTTGCTTCGCTTAAGCCTAGTATCTGTAGATGGTATTTCCTCATTTCCCTTGCTGTTATTGCACTTTTCCCGGTGGCGTACATGGTTCGTGCATTCCAACATCCTACATGGATGTATCTTTTTGGTGTTAGAAGTGATCTCATGCATGTTGTTATCAGGTTGGAGACTTCCCGTAGGCTTTCACCCCCAACCGTCATATTCGTGTCTTCCCATCTGAGGTCATTATCTTCAGGGATTTCACACGAGCTGGTTCTGTGACCATAGGTAGTTTTGTTTGTTGTCCAAGTTTCCGTAATCGGTAGGTGTTTTACGGGAAGGGGTGATTTGCCCAACCCTTCTCCTTTCTCATCCGGGCTTGGGACAGGCCATGGCGGAGTTAGCAATAGCCATAGCCATGGTAATAATCACAGCAATTGTAGTACCTTGAACATAGCCATAGCCATAAGCAGAGTTATGGCCACAGAAATAGGAATACCTTGGCCATAGCTATAGCCACAACAATGGTCATGGCAACAGCAGTAACTTGGTCGTAGCCATGGTCTTTGCCATTGCCATAGCCATAGCCATATTAATGGTCGCAGCAATGGCATTACCCAGGCCATAGCCATAGCCATACCTGTAACAGTGACTTTGCCATAGTTATAGGCAGAGCCATAACCATACTAATGGTCGTACCAAGAACAGTACCTTCGCAATAGCCAAAACCATGGCCATAGTAATGGCAATAGCAACAGCAGTACCTTGGCCATAGCGATAACTAAAGATATGATCATACAATAGCAATACCTTGACCATAGCCATAGCCATAGGACACAGCAATTGCAGTACTTTGAACATAGGCACAGCCATAACCATCGTAATGGACATAGAAATAGCAGTACATTGGTTATAGCCATTGCCAATAGAAGTATCTTCGCTATAACCATAGTCATAGCCATAGTAATGTTCATAGCTATTGCAGTATCTTCGCCATAACAATGGCCATAAGCATGGCCATCGTATTGACCATAGCAACAACAATATCTTGCCCATATCCATAGGCATAATTATGGTCGGAGGAAAAGCAGTAACCTGGCCATAGACAAAGCCAAAGCCATAGCCATAGTAATGGCCATAGCAATAGCAGTGCCTTATTCAAAGCCATAGCCAGCCATAGTCATAATTATGGGCATAGTAATAGCAGCATCTTGGCCATAGCCATAGCCAGCCATAATCATAATTATGGCCATAGTAATAGCAGCATCTTGGCCATAGCCATAGCTATAGTTATGGTCATAGCAAAAGTAGCACCTTCGTTATAGCGATGATCATAGTTATTGTCATAGCACTACCAATATTTTGGCCATAGCCATGGCAATCGCCATAGCCATAGTTATGCTCATAGCAATAGCAATAACTTGGCCATAGCCATTGCCGTAGTTATTGTAATAGCAGTAGCAGTATCTTGGTTATAGCTATGACAATAGCCAGAGACATAGTTACCGTCATAGCTATAGCTGTACCTTTGCCATAAACATAGCCACAGTAAAGGTCATAGCAATAGCAGTATCTTGGCCGTAGACATAGACATAGTGGTCATAGTAAAAGCAATAACCTGGCCTGAGCCATAGCCATAGTAATGGCCATAGCAATAGGAGTACCTTGATTATGGTCATAGAAATAGTTATGGTCATAGCAATAGCTACTTACTTTGGCAATTGTGACAGCCATAATTATGCTCAAGGAAATAGGAGTATCTTGGCCATAGATATAGCCACAGCTATGATCACAGAAATGGCTGTAACTTTGCCATACCTATTGCCATAGCCATAGATTCAGCCATAGCTAAAGGCTTAGCCTTCGCAAATGTCAAAGCAATAACAGTACCATGCCATAGCCATAGCCATAGCCATAGTAATGATCATACATATTGCAGTAACTTGGCCATAGCTATAGCAATAGTAACGACCACAGCAACAACAGTACCTTGGCCATAACCATAGCAATACTGATGGGCATAGCAATACCAGTACATTGGAAAGCCAAAGCTAACGCCATCACCATAGCCATAGCTGCAGTTATGGTCATAAAAATAGAAGTGCATTGGCCATAGCCAACGTCATAGCCATAGCTATAGCAATAGTTATGGTCATAATAACACCAGTATATTGCCCATAGCCATGAGCAATATATTGCTTTGTGTGTTGTTGTGCATAGCAATATACATAGCAACACACATAGTAATATACATAGCTATATGCATAGCAATGTCCATAGCAATATGCATTAAAACATATATAGCAATATACACTAAAACATACATAGCAATAAGCAGAGCAATGTGCATAGTAATATCCAGATCAACATGTTGATCTATATGCATAGCAATGTGCAGAGCATTATCCAGCGCAATTTTCATAGCAATTAGAATGGCAATATGCATAGGAATAAGCATAGCAATAAGTATAGCAATATGCATAGCAATGTGCAGAGCA